>JAUCBJ010000883.1:0-63797 GCA_032718475.1 Nemertoderma westbladi | reverse complement strand
CAAGGAGCTAAGTTGGAATGATATCATTAACACAAGAAACGTCCTCTATTTCAGAATCACAAACTAAAATGTCAAGGAGCTCAGTTGGAATGATATCATTAACACAAGAAACGTCCTCTATTTCAGAATCACAAACTAATATGTCAAGGAGCTAAGTTGGAATGATATCATTAACACAAGAAACGTCCACTATTTCAGAATCACAAACTAAAATGTCAAGGAGCTAAGTTGGAATGATATCATTAACACAAGAAACGTCCACTATTTCAGAATCACAAACTAAAATGTCAAGGAGCTAAGTTGGAATGATATCATTAACACAAGAAACGTCCTCTATTTCAGAATCACAAACTAATATGTCAAGGAGCTAAGTTGGAATGATATCATTAACACAAGAAACGTCCTCTATTTCAGAATCACAAACTAATATGTCAAGGAGCTAAGTTGGAATGATATCATTAACACAAGAAACGTCCACTATTTCAGAATCACAAACTAAAATGTCAAGGAGCTAAGTTGGAATGATATCATTAACACAAGAAACGTCCTCTATTTCAGAATCACAAACTGAAATGTCAAGGAGCTAAGTTGGAATGATATCATTAACACAAGAAACGTCCTCTATTTCAGAATCACAAACTGAAATGTCAAGGAGCTAAGTTGGAATGATATCATTAACACAAGAAACGTCCTCTATTTCAGAATCACAAACTGAAATGTCAAGGAGCTAAGTTGGAATGATATCATTAACACAAGAAACGTCCTCTATTTCAGAATCACAAACTGAAATGTCAAGGAGCTAAGTTGGAATGATATCATTAACACAAGATCAAGGAGCTAAGTTGGAATGATATCATTAACACAAGATCAAGGAGCTAAGTTGGAATGATATCATTAACACATGAGACCTCCTCTATTTCAGAATCACAAACTGAAATGTCAAGGAGCTAAGTTGGAATGATATCATTAACACAAGAGACCTCCTCTATTTCAGAATCACAAACTAAAATGTCAAGGAGCTCAGTTGGAATGATATCATTAACACAAGAGACCTCCTCTATTTCAGAATCACAAACTGAAATGTCAAGGAGCTAAGTTGGAATGATATCATTAACACAAGAAACGTCCTCTATTTCAGAATCACAAACTAAAATGTCAAGGAGCTCAGTTGGAATGATATCATTAACACAAGAGACGTCCTCTATTTCAGAATCACAAACTAAAATGTCAAGGAGCTAAGTTGGAATGATATCATTAACACAAGAAACGTCCTCTATTTCAGAATCACAAACTGAAATGCCAAGGAGCTAAGTTGGAATGATTTAACTATCTCCGGACTGATCGAAGCTACACATAATTGGTTCAAAATCGAAATAATACAAAAACTATGTTATTGAAATGGAGATTCAATGAGATACAGTAGTTGTTTTAAATATCCCGCATTGTTCTTGATTTCGTATTCCTATAAACTAAAGCTTCAGATTGGTTGCTATGTGAGTTACTGTGCAGGTTCCACCTTGGTGTAGTGGTTGCATTGAATTCACATCTTCCGTAGGTCGTGGGTTCGATCCTCACATGGGCCGGGGCAGTTTTCGTTTCGGCACGAATGCTTTAAAGGGACCAGCCAGGGCGCATCTCTGCCTTGCATCCTTAAGTGGTAGCTAAATGAGTACTGGAGTTTCCTCTGGGGAGTAAAGTTCTGGGGGGACCGCACTGGAAATAAGTCGTCAGACTTTGTGCTTAATCCCTGGCCTAGTGGCCGAAGAAAATTTACTTTTACTCTACTTTTTGTGCATCAGATTGGTTGTTATGTGAAATTGTTGCAGAGTTGTCTGTCGTCGTCGTAAATTTATGATCGCTATTAACTCGGTTATTCCTTGATGAAATTAAACGAAACTTGGTACGTATGTAGTTCGTCAAAAGTTTAGAAGGACTCAGGCTTGGTCGAGTATTGTGTTGACGACTTCTAACTAACGACAGACAACTCGTTAATGGTGCCCTATATGCTAAGGCTTTGCTCACTTCGTACTGCGCGAAGGCCGCACGAACGTGTTGGTAGTGTGCAAGGATTTCAAATATGTAAAAACATTTGCATTTGGTTGGGAAATAGCTGAGATAATTAATAAGCGTTCAAAACACGAAATCGAACGAAATTCAGATTGTGTTACATATTTGCAATCCTTGCAGGGCCAGCTTTCTACATAGTTGTTAGTGGTACCAACAAACAGCTATAAGGTAGAAGAATAACTGCGGTTGGACTGGTGTAATATCGCCGGAAACTCTTTTTTTTTAATGCTTATAGCTAAAGATTGAAAGCAAAAATAAAAATTCTGGCTCACCCAGAAAAGAGGAGAGAGGTGAAACTAACTCTGTTTCAAATTGCGACATCAACTGGACGCAAATCCCATATTGGCGAATTAATATCCCACCTCAATGTTAATTCTCCATTTAGGGAAAGGAGCGGGTTACAGTGGGACGATATTTTAACCAAAACAAAACCAAACAATAAACTAAACACAATAGAACAGGTTACAATTTTATTTTTGAGTACAATCAGCTGTTATTTGCGTCGAATTTCCCTTGGAGAAGGATCAATTTTGATTGCGTCCATTTTCCCCCCTATCTGTTCAAATTTTATGCAATTTCATTAAGATTTATAGAAAAAAAAATTTTAGGGGGGGGGGGGGGTTGGGGGGTCGTGACATTGAATTTTGACACTATATTACGGGTCATGGTGTACATGTTGTAAAAGTCGTGGCTATTCCTACCTTATCTTTTCTTTCATATTTGAAATCTTAATTCATACATTACAACGAGGTTCCATAAATTCGAGTAGTAATCATAGAATGAGGACGAATTTTTAACCTCTTTATTGGAACGTAGGAGAAGCATCTAAAACTTTAAATAATACAAGTATTTTAATATAATTACAGTGTTTTCCATATAATCCTGCAAATCAGTGGCAGATGTGGTGATTTTGGACTAAACTTCCTACTTTATATGACATCTATTATATTTATAAATAAACAGATAACTCGCTACATTAGGTATACTAGGTGTAGCTACTTTAGGATGTAAGTAAATTTTCCAAATCATGTTTATGATACAGAATTGTGTGTAGAAACGTACATATTTTCATTCAAAATTTCACAAATGTATTACTCAACTTGTTTTAACTTATAATATTTAAATTATTTTTTTCCATTTAGTGACTATTACATGAACAAGAATGGATTACAAAAGGATTCTAGCCCTTAGGGCAATTGAAAAACAGATATATGGCTTTATCAACTTCTTTAAGACCCTTCTTCAACTCAGTCTCCCGATCACGCATGTTCAGCATACTTCTGAAGGAATTAGTGCAGCAAACAGACCTCTACATCACCGTTCCAAAACATTCGAGTCTACCTCTGCTGATGGTGACAACGGGTTCGTTTGAAGTTTTATATGGGGAGTCATAAAGTCTGACACACTTTCACTATTCTTATAAATAACTGGTGTGGAATCAGAATGGAGCCGAAAATATCCGCAGAAAAGTACCTTACTTATCTAGACTTACTTATCTAGACTTTGATGACGAATTAGGAGTACTCTCGGAATCACTGGCGGGAGCCCAAAGGCTCCTCAGCTCATTATAGAACAGGTTGCATCTAATGTTGGACTAATTGTTAACTCCAAGAAGACCAACATTTTGAAAGTTACAGTAACTTCGACATGAAATGTCTGATCGTATCTGTCCGTATAAGCTCTAAGTATGGTGTATTTGAGCACGTGGATGGATTCTCTTACCTGTGGTCGTTGATCCGGAAGTCAAGTAAAGACCTTCGGACATGGAAAGGGAAGGCATGGGCAGCATTAATGGACTGCCCAGGATTTGGAGGTCACATAAAATACAACAAACATTTAAGGTTTGTTCATTTAGAGCAGCATAACCACTACTCCTATATGGACTCCATGCTGGGCTTTAATTGCTGAAGAAAAATCTCTGCCTCTGTATTGGATAGCGTTTATTGTGTCAACTACTATAAACTCACCCCCAACCAGACCTTACAATCATTGGATGTGTCACACATCATGTGTCACACATCATGTGTCACACATCATGTGTCACACATCATGTGTCACATTAGTCCGCCAAGCTTGACGATAGAACGAGGCATTTTTTGCATTCCATTCTCCTTCAAGACCATCGATCACGATCTTGTACTTTGGCGGACTCATGGAGAGAATTAATAAGCATGGTGGAGAGTCGACTTTCTAGAGACGACTCTTAAATGCGAAAGTCTTGTGTGAAGGTACTGATGGTGCGGTGTGGCCGAAAAATTATGTTTATAAGCCGGTATAGACTTCTCAGTGAGTAAATATATCAACATTATGAGTTTCTTGGATTTCGATAAAAAGTGTCGAAATGTTAGTCTAGGTATGAAATTGAAATTTATTCAAATATTCGATGTAGGCACGCCGCGATGCGGCGGGTAAGGAATCGCTACAACGATACGCTATATCGATACCTGTAGGCTACTGTAAATACTGTTTTAGATTAGTTGTTTTTATCGGGGTTCGGTATTAGCCAATTAGCATTCCATTAAAAGACCCCCGACCTTCTGAGTCTGAAAATTTGCGAGTGACCTTAGATTTAGTGTATATACCCGTGTTGAAAAAATTACGAAAATCGTTATAGAGCCACTTTCACTTTGATCGCTCACTCAATCAATCAATCAACACTGGTTCACCTCAGTGCTGATTTGTGAGCAAGGTTGCAAGCAACCTGCGTTTTTGCTAAATATAAAAGTAACCTTGATTTGAAATCGATTTCAACCGATATGACGATCGTCAATATGTTTTCTTCGTCTAAAGATTACTTAAATACATGTATATAATGCATCAGTATGTCGATTATAGATAGACAGATGAATAGCTAGACTGAATGATTCATCCATGTATACGGCCCTAATTGTAATTTTGTCTTCCCTAATTTGTAATTGTATGCCCAGATTCTGATGGGAAGGCTGGTGCCATTTTACCCTGTAGATCCGAGCTAGTCAGTAAAATATCTAAACTAGCGCCATCTCTCGGGTTGATTGCGCATTGGCTATTGCTACATAATATTTTCATAATATAAAAGCTAAAAGCTGCAATTCTTACCCTGTTCAATTAAAATACTCATGAAATACTCGTTCGAACATTGAACGTTTTGTTTCCCTCCTCCTTATCCCCAATTTCGCAAATTAATAATTTATCTCGAACACTTTTCTATTTTTTATGCAAAAAATTATTTCCCTTCGGTATCTAACAATTATCCCATTCCCAAAACATTTTCCTCCCAATTCCAAGGACTGGGGATGGGATGGCGATTGGGATGGAAACGTGATTCTGAGAGGACCCTATGAGGGACCAAGCCCAGAAATACTAGACCCAGTGAGGGACCAAGCCCAGAAATACTAGACCCTGTGATGGACCAACCCCAGAAAAACTAGACCCTGAGAGGGACGAAGCCCAGAAAAACTAGACCCTGTGATGGACCAAGCTCAGAAATACTAGTCCATGTGAGGGAGCAAGCACAGAAATACAGTACTAGACCCTGTGAGGGACCAAGCCCAGAAATACTAGACCCAGTGAGGGACCAAGCCCAGAAATACTAGACCCTGTGAGGGACCAAGCCCAGAAATACTAGACCCAGTGAGGGACCAAGCTCAGAAATACTAGACCATGTGAGGGAGCAAGCACAGAAATACAGTACTAGACCCTGTGAGGGACCAAGCCCAGAAATACTAGACCCAGTGAGGGACCAAGCCCAGAAATACTAGACCATGTGAGGGACCAAGCCCAGAAATACTAGACCATGTGAGGGACCAAGCCCAGAAATACTAGACCATGTGAGGGACCAAGCCCAGAAATACTAGACCCTGTGATGGACCAACCCCAGAAAAACTAGACCCAGAGAGGGACGAAGCCCAGAAAAACTAGACCCTGTGAGGGACCAAGCCCAGAAATACTAGACCCTGAGAGGGACCAAGCCCAGAAATACTAGACCATGTGAGGGACCAAGCCCAGAAATACTAGACCATGTGAGGGACCAAGCCCAGAAATACTAGACCCTGTGATGGACCAAGCTCAGAAATACTAGACCATGTGAGGGAGCAAGCACAGAAATACAGTACTAGACCCTGTGAGGGACCAAGCCCAGAAATACTAGACCCAGTGAGGGACCAAGCCCAGAAATACTAGACCATGTGAGGGAGCAAGCACAGAAATACTAGACCATGTGAGGGACCAAGCCCAGAAATACTAGACCCTGTGAAGGACGAAGCCCAGAAATACTATACCCTGAGAGGGACGAAGCCCAGAAAAACTAGACCCTGTGAGGGAGCAAACCCAGAAATACTAGACCATGTGAGGGAGCAAGCACAGAAATACTAGACCCAGTGAGGGACCAAGCGCAGAAATACTAGACCATGTGAGGGACCAAGCCCAGAAATACTAGACCCTGAGAGGGACCAAGCCCAGAAATACTAGACCATGTGAGGGACCAAGCCCAGAAATACTAGACCCTGAGAGGGACCAAGCCCAGAAATACTAGACCATGTGAGGGACCAAGCCCAGAAATACTAGACCCTGTGAGGGACCAAGCCCAGAAATACTAGACCATGTGAGGGACCAAGCCCAGAAATACTAGACCCTGTGATGGACCAAGCTCAGAAATACTAGACCCTGTGATGGACCAAGCCCAGAAATACTAGACCATGTGAGGGACCAAGCCCAGAAATACTAGACCCTGTGATGGACCAAGCCCAGAAATACTAGACCATGTGAGGGACCAAGCCCAGAAATACTAGACCCTGTGATGGACCAAGCTCAGAAATACTAGACCCTGTGATGGACCAAGCCCAGAAATACTAGACCATGTGAGGGACCAAGCCCAGAAATACTAGACCCTGTGATGGACCAAGCCCAGAAATACTAGACCATGTGAGGGACCAAGCCCAGAAATACTAGACCCAGTGATGGACCAAGCTCAGAAATACTAGACCCTGTGATGGACCAAGCCCAGAAATACTAGACCCTGTGAGGGACCAAGCCCAGAAATACTAGACCCTGTGATGGACCAAGCCCAGAAATACTAGACCATGTGAGGGACCAAGCCCAGAAATACTAGACCCTGTGATGGACCAAGCTCAGAAATACTAGACCCTGTGATGGACCAAGCCCAGAAATACTAGACCATGTGAGGGACCAAGCCCAGAAATACTAGACCCTGTGATGGACCAAGCCCAGAAATACTAGACCATGTGAGGGAGCAAGCACAGAAATACAGTACTAGACCCTGTTAGGGACCAAGCCCAGAAATACTAGACCATGTGAGGGACCAAGCCCAGAAATACTAGACCATGTGAGGGAGCAAGCACAGAAATACAGTACTAGACCCTGTTAGGGACCAAGCCCAGAAATACTAGACCCTGTGATGGACCAAGCTCAGAAATACTAGACCCTGTGATGGACCAAGCCCAGAAATACTAGACCCTGTGAGGGACCAAGCCCAGAAATACTAGACCCAGTGAGGGACCAAGCCCAGAAATACTAGACCATGTGAAGGAGCAAGCACAGAAATACAGTACTAGACCCTGTGAGGGACCAAGCCCAGAAATACTAGACCCAGTGATGGACCAAGCTCAGAAATACTAGACCATGTGAGGGAGCAAGCCCAGAAATACTAGACCATGTGAGGGACCAAGCCCAGAAATACTAGACCATGTGAGGGACCAAGCCCAGAAATACTAGACCATGTGAGGGACCAAGCCCAGAAATACTAGACCATGTGAGGGACCAAGCCCAGAAATACTAGACCATGTGAGGGACCAAGCCCAGAAATACTAGACCCAGTGATGGACCAAGCTCAGAAATACTAGACCATGTGAGGGAGCAAGCCCAGAAATACTAGACCATGTGAGGGACCAAGCCCAGAAATACTAGACCATGTGAGGGACCAAGCCCAGAAATACTAGACCATGTGAGGGACCAAGCCCAGAAATACTAGACCATGTGAGGGACCAAGCCCAGAAATACTAGACCCTGTGATGGACCAAGCTCAGAAATACTAGACCATGTGAGGGAGCAAGCACAGAAATACAGTACTAGACCCTGTGAGGGACCAAGCCCAGAAATACTAGACCCAGTGAGGGACCAAGCCCAGAAATACTAGACCATGTGAGGGAGCAAGCACAGAAATACAGTACTAGACCCTGTGAGGGACCAAGCCCAGAAATACTAGACCCTGTGATGGACCAAGCCCAGAAATACTAGACCATGTGAGGGACCAAGCCCAGAAATACTAGACCATGTGAGGGACCAAGCCCAGAAATACTAGACCCAGTGATGGACCAAGCTCAGAAATACTAGACCGTGTGAGGGAGCAAGCCCAGAAATACTAGACCCTGTGAGGGACCATGGACCATGCACAGAAATACTAGACCCTGTTAGGGAGCAAGCACAGAAATACTAGACCCTGTGAAGGACCAAACCCAGAAATACTAGACCATGTGAGGGACCAAGCCCAGAAATACTAGACCATGTGAGGGACCAAGCCCAGAAATACTAGACCCTGTGAGGGACCAAACCCAGAAATACGAGACTAATTTAAGGGGCGGCCCAATTCTATATGATAAGATGAACCACACGAGGTGAATCCTTCTCCCTGACTATGTTAATCGATAACCCTCTCCCAGTTATGTCTTTGCTGTTCTATTTTACAGAAAGTTATCACGACTAGACTACTCATGTTGGTTCTACCCCTATATTTGTTGTCTCCTCTTGTAGGAATGTCTGTCATAAACTTCTCAGTTAGTATTTTAGGCCCATCCATATAACGCAGTCCCAGTGATTATTTTGTTAAATCATTACATCAATCCAATATCAAAACATTTCAAACTACATCTAAAAGGTAACTATTGTTATCAATTCTTCTGCATTCACCTATTGTATTCTGCAATATTCTATATGCTACACACACCCAATCGTCAATATCAATTATTATACAATTATATTATGATATTCTTTGGCAACTTTGAAATTTTATATGATATTTATTATATATGATATTTATTTGATATGCCTCGACAGTTTCTCACTGGAAGCGTGATGGATTCGTCTCGTATCTGGGTTAAATTGATTCGTCTCGTATCTGGGTTAAATATCAAAGCGGCCGGGCCTCTTCTCTTGCCAAAATGTCTCCTCTAATCAGGATAGATTTCATAAACTTCCATATCAATCTTCATAGTTTATTATTGGTGTTTTATGGGTGAATGAGTGGTTTCATATGATTATATATTTTGTAAATAATATAATTAATTTAGTTAATATAATTTTGTAATTTTGTACAGCTTTTGCAAAGTCGGCAATGACGTCCAGGTGGAATCGAACTGGTGACCTCTGGGTAGGAAAAAGTTATAATAATATCAATCTTCTGCAGTCATATTCTAATATATAATTATTTACACATCTTCCACGCTCCCACCACATCTCCCCACCATTCCTTTAAATATAGGGTAAATAGCGAGCGGGTACTACTTGCCATGCTACAGTATTTGCCATCACCAATCTTTTCTTTCCGTCTGTAAACATCAATATTATTTAATTTCACCCATTATTATCAGCTTAATAATCTTATGGTAACCAAATCTGTGATAATAAACAATATAAACTTATACAGTATGTCAATTATTGTTAATACAAACAATGAGAATGAGATGGTGCCGGTGGTGGTACATTTATCTTTACGTTTACAATACATTTTACGTTTATCACCACAAGGAGAGGATGATTAGGACTGCTTTCAATGGTTTTCTGAATCTAGTGGAATTTTAAACGACTTTGAAACCCGATACCTAAAAGTTCATATAATTTGAGGTTTTCAAGTCTTGAATTGTTCTATATTATGTACTTTGAGAGTAATATATAGGGAATGGAAAGTTATTGGCTGTTCACCACGTCTATTATCATCAGCAGGTTGCCGCAGTAAAGGGTTGTGTACAGATGAGATAGTCGGAGATAGTGCCCAGCAAGCTTCAGGCCGCGTCTCTGCAGAGTGATGCTGGGTTTCAGCAATGGGATGTTACCATAGTTGAATAACATATAGTACGATTGCTTGTGTGCATCATAGGCATCCTGCGCAGCATCCTGGTATATATTCCATCCAGAGACCTGGTGTCTTCAGCAGTAGAGCCCAGCATGGGCTGCCATAATGCAGCACTCACAGCAGAACGGACTGCAGAACGGAACAAGCTCACCTTTAATGAACATGAGCATTTCGTATTACAATACCAATATAAATGTCATGAGTTACCAATTCTATTTTAAAACTCATACCACAAGGACTAATACATTTTTATCTTATATCAAATTATAGCACTCTGAGTGCAGTTTGCTAACCTACTCATAAAACCAATTAATATGGAAATTGAAAATATAATTAAAACGCCGATGGAGTTCGGATCTATGATAAATAATCACAGCTCTTCCATATTTTGGATAGCTTGTGAATGGCAGACCAGGCTTTTCCTTTGCGAATTCTGAGATTTTCGCAAGACCTCCGAACCCATATGTAATCACGATCAATTTTCTATTGCTATGAGTCCATGTTTGCTGTCAGAATTTTGGTCTTTGTGCTATTCACAGAGGCCAACAATGTGGCCTCCTCTAAGCTTGATAAACTCCCACTAAATTCTGTGACAGAAAACTAAGATCATTAATAAAGTTCAAGATCGGTTCGATATTATGATGGGGAGACCATATCTACCTCTCATCCCAACCCTCATCATATCTCTCATCCCATCGTTATTGGTATTGCTTTCTACTCAATATCTGTACGTAGCTGATACATTATTAATACGCGCAGTGTATTTTCTATGGTGGGAGGGAAATTGTGTTTGTAATCATAGATGTACGAAATAGCAATAAAGTATATAATGTTTGCCTCTATTGTATTTTAGGCCTATTCATACACACACATAGTCACATAGAATGTAAAGAATACTGTAGTACAAAAATCCCATATCCAACAGCCGTACAATACAGTACACAGTACATTACTGGTAGGATAATAACACAGAATGCATACTGCTCAGCATAATTAACGTATAATTGCACTGCGACACAAGTCTATGCAATTTTCAGCAAATTACAGAAGATTACAGGATACACGCCTTGGGAAGTCAGTCACACAGAAGACAAAGGCGTCCGTACAGCTCCCATTGATAGAATGTGCGGCCCGGATACTAGAACTCTGAGCGGGCAGGCAGCTCGCTGCTGTGTCCCGTCCAGGGTGAACGCACCCGATCTACTGTACTGTATAGGTTAATCCTGCTAACATAACTAAGCACTGTACGCTAGATTTAATCCTCTGGTACTGATGCATTCCAATTCCTTGTGCTTCTTATTCTAATGTGATCTAATTCTTTGTTACTCGAATCCTTTTCAAACAAATACCATTTTCATCCTCATTCACTCTTCGAATAGCCACAACCCACAATGGTGAACAGACATTAAGTGGCCATTAAAAGTATATTCGTCCATATCATCTACACTTGACTTGTAAATGTCAATAAATACGTTTTTGAGCACTGATACTGTAGTCATGGTTACAATGAGTAAAAAAATACAATTTTTTTCGAAAATGGACAACCTGTACCAAAGGTTCCAAAATACCAAGTCGAAGGATAAATTTAGTAAACATTTCATTACACCATTTAAATACAAAAAGAAATATGAAGAGCTAGGCTTATAAATATCTCCCATGGATGTCTGGGATGAATTTAGCGTTGAACAGTGTTCCTTCACGATTGGGTGATATTAGATCCCGGGGACTTATCTTTGGATAAGTATTAGTGTTACAAAACACAACTATAACATTTACACTATAACATTGGACAAAACAATTTTCTTGTTACTAAATGAAAAAAATACCCAAAATTAATAACCGGTTGACACATATTGGAGTCACCTCTGATGATTTTAGTGATAACGTATTTTAAACACATAGATTTCCAATGTAAAAAATGTATGTATGGGAAACGAATAACAGTATAACTTTGAATTTACGAGAGCTGACAAAAAAAACTTCTTAGTCGAAGATGAAGTAGTGGTCACAATGGTGATGATGCACTCAAGGTCTCTGACAGGTGACCGCTGGCCGCGGTAGGGGGCCTTCCATCGTTGAGTCGACACCCGGATGGGGGCCGGTACCATAACCGAATTTTCTATAGAATCCCACACCATGTTGGCCCTCAAAATCGCGTGGCGACACGCGCCCTACCCGAAAAGGAAAGGCCAAGATGTAGGAGTTCTAGCTAACGGTACCTATGCAGGAAATAATTAAACCCAATTAACCATCGCTGACTGTGAGAGCAACTCCGCTGCGCCGGCACTACGACAGTACTGCACCGGTACACATAGACACAGAAGTCAGTATAACTAATTGACCATCCCCGCCCCTACGCGTTGGACTGTTAGCTTGCACGCTCTTGGACTCACAATGCTACCCACACGGTATATACCAGCTTTTAAGGTCAATTTATTGTCCATAAGATCATAGGGGAGTCGCTGGCTCTCTCAGTACGCCCTGCACTAATGGGAGACACCCAACAGAGATAATCTGTTTCCATAGTTCTTCAGCCTATCGGGTTACTTAGGCCTATCAGAGACTCATCCACTATATAGCAGTTCATAATTGTCATGATATATTTAAGTTTAGGTCATGGAACTGCAAATTTTTGTGTGATGATTATACAGTAGTTATAGCCAGTTGTTAATGGAATATATATTTAGAGAATGTGTTCAGTAAATTTATAAATTGTATAATAATGTTTTGATTCAAAATAACAAACAACTGTAATAGAATAAATGCGCCAACCGCGACCTGAATTATACTGCACTGCACAGACACAACTGCTACAGTCAAGGCCAGGGCCATCCTTTACTCCACAAGTTTTTCATGGCATGGATGTGACAACAAATTGTGAGATATATGTGGGAATGAGTGTCCAATACATTTAGCAATAAACAGTTTAACGAATGAGTATTTCATTCATGGGTATTATTAGTATTATTACATTAAATATTATATTTTTCATTCTCTAACTATTAATAATTATATCAATAACATGACATTAAACTTAACTCTTTTCATTTATTTACCTTTTAAGGTTCGCAAGGCAGAGATGCGCCTTATAGATGTTCACTTTAAGGACTGTTCACGAAAGGTCCTCTGGCTCCCACGCGGGGTCGAACCCACGACCTACGTAGATATGTAAATAGACGGCAACGGATTTAACCACCCAACCAAGGTGAGAATTATGTCCCATAAAGTTAAAATATATCAAAAATATCAGTTGCGTCCGATCGCAATAATGAAATTTATTGGTGGTTGCTCCGATATTGAGCAAAATATTATAAATGTGAAAATGCAGGGTTCAGTACATCATATGTCAGAAATAGTACACGATGCCGCTATGAAGATAAGGAAACCGTGTAAAAGTGCAGCGCTAATATTTTCGTCTACTGAAAACTTCATTTTCACCTTTAATATAAAGAATACGTACATTTATACATAACTTTGGGGTAAGTATGATAAATAACCATACCACAATTAAATTGCGGCATTATAGTATAAGACATATCCCACCTTCATCTATCTACAACAGTCTAAGGGGGCTTCTACTTTCAAATACATTGTTTTAGTTTACTAAAAATGGAAGATATTTCTGCAGCGTGACTCGTGAGTAACCGCAATTCATTGCATATATACTGTACTACAGTATTTAGGCCTATTGCATTGGTAGTATAAGACAACTATATATTTTTATCGTTTACAGCTACTACCTGTAAGTGCGTGTTTTAATGAGTGGCGTTCCCCAATCGGCATACGGCATGCATACTCTCTGCTAAGGTAATCAGTACCGAATATAATATGGACGTGAAGTGTGGATGAATAACATGGCTAATTCCGCGTGATCCTCCAGCAGTACTATATGGTTTACTGCGGACAAGGGGGAAAAGTGTGGTAAAAAGTTATGAGGAATAAAGTTACGTATTATATGAAAATCAAACAAAGCAGCAATGGGATAATTCACTAAATCTGGCAGTATTTAATGGATTTAATTGCGCATACGATCAGAAAGATTAGCTTATTGGGTGCAGTCACAGTGGCACATACTGTACAGATGCATTGTGGTGTGCTTACCTTATCTGGTGTGCTACCATTGACTGAACACTTTGGTAAATGGCGTTTCGAATCTAACAACTCTAATCTCATCAAAAACCATGTACGGCATGAAAAATAGTTTTAACGTAACCAAAACTTGGAATCAAACAATTTGATTCCAAAAAGATACAAAAGCCAATCAGATTAGAGAACTGGGGCCATATGCACTATCTCGGCCAATCAATGAATAGTGCCTAACTACCCCCAGCTTTCAAAGGGAGGATATAATTGGGAAATTGGTGCAAAGGGAAAGAAAATTGCCCTAATCATACTTTGTGTTTGAGTATACACATGCAGTACAGTTAGAAAATTAAAGTTTTCATATTGGCGAATTGTTTAGGCCAACGATAGTAATTACCTTAAATAGCCGATCTGGATCCATAACTAGCCCACTCCAATTATTCGCGTCTGGCTTATCAAATTATCTTGTTGATTACGTGACAAGAACAATTCCGAGTGCAATCACCATTACAGGGAGTTATTACAGGACACAATTTCCGATATAAAACTGTGAGTATTTTACCATATTTCATAAATACGGGTACACAATTAAATATTACTGAAATACGTCGGGTTAAACTAACTCATTTATTTATACAATATTATTATCGATTAAATTATACATCGAATACAAATAATTAGAAAAATAAACATTAGTTAAGGCATGCAGCTTAAATCTAAAGATCACTTTCTTTCAGTGTGTACTGTATATCCAACCATTCGATTTTATGGTACTGATGCTGTATTCTGTATGTTAGTTAGAACATCTCTCTGAAACCTGCTCCTTTATAAACCCTTTATTAATCTACAAAAATTAGTGTTCTGTGTTTGCAGCCCAGTTTTGTCTTTATTTTTGATGGGTGGGGGTGTTCTGTACTACTGTACTATATGGGGGGGGGGGGGGGTTAACATGACTCCGGCGGAAGTAGACCTACCATATGGTACCTGTACATGTGTGTCGCAGAAGCTCAGCGACTGGAAGGCACATTCGGAAAAACGATGGCGTCATCTTTAGTAATAAAAGTACCAAATTATGTTCTGCAAAACACTTTATATGGTTGCAGAAATACATTTCATGGGCGGCGTGTAAGTGTTCAGAGATTCCTGAGTCGTGAAACACTCTAAAACGGTAGTCCGTTACACATACATTTTTTATAAAAAATAGCATTTTTCTTTTTAATGTAAGTGAATATTTCATTTATGAATTGCCTTTTGAACAACATTACTAGTCTTAGCGGGCTAAATACCGAACATTCCAAAAATTTCTATATCTCCCGATCTACTGGGTCTTTTTTCGAAATTTAACGTATGTAAATGGAAAGCGGGGTAGCCAAGTTGGTTGAGCACCGGAACTGCAAGCTATTGGTTGTA
Organism: Nemertoderma westbladi; assembly: GCA_032718475.1. NCBI lineage: Eukaryota > Metazoa > Xenacoelomorpha > Nemertodermatida > Nemertodermatidae > Nemertoderma > Nemertoderma westbladi. The sequence goes on along the minus strand of JAUCBJ010000883.1, from coordinate 48,172 downwards.
AGTTCGAAACCCACCAGGTTCCTCTCAGCCTTTCAACCACTGGGATCGATTAAGGGGGGGGTACACCATTTTCGGACAACTCTTCGATTTATCACTCTCAGCGTTTCAAAATTGTTTGATTTTGGCTAAAATTTGGCATATAGGTGCCTAAGATGCTATTCTACATGACAGGTCAGAAAAAATTTTTTTTTCGCTATTTAATATTAGTTAATACTAGTTAACAACAAAAAAAACTTGGTTGCGCTTAAAACCCTAAGGCTTTTACAGTTTTGAACCTAATCACATGAAAGTTATTTTATATGATAGATCAAAGATGGGGCAACATAACTATTAGGCGAAATTTTGTTAAAATAATTCTGCTCTGCTAGGTGGCGCTGCAAATTTATGCAAATTTTTAGGTTTTTTATAAATAGTATTAAATTTTATTAACAAAAAATTTCGAAAAGTTGCCTGATACTTTTATGCAGGGTGCCTATCTAGACACCCACAGGAAGTTTCAGACTAATTACTCAAAAATTGTAGAAGTAGTAGGGTTTTGAAGTTGACAATTTCATGAAAAAAATATTTGGAGATAATCGACCTTTCATTATACATAGTAATAGTAATTTCAATAGGATTCCGTAAATGGAAATTTACATAACTTGAAAACTAAAAGAGCTATTAAATAGCGGTTTTCAGATTTGGAAACACCATTCAATGGTGCATTACAATATACCATAAAAAATTTTTTGACATATTTTGGACCAAAATGGTGTACCCCCCCCCCCCCCCCCCCCCCTTAAATCAGGACCATTTGAATTACCGGGAGAAAAACTTAATAATAAAAATAAGTTAAATTAAAGCAATGTTAATATTTTACAAATTATAAATTGACTCCAACATTATTTTACAGGTAATAATATAAATTCCACGATGGCCTCTCTTTCAGAGCCGCCGAACCATGCAATGATGGAAGACCGGAAGTTCAGCAGTTTCCTAGACTACAGTGCTAACCAATCATCGTCGTACACGCCATCATCTCCGGTTAGTCTGACCAATTAGATACGAGGGCGAGTTGATAATGGGTTGTTGGTGAGGGGGTGGTGTCTCTACCAAATATATAAACTAAGTCAACAAATTTAACATTTTGCACATTTACATTACTTGATATTTCGTATGCTGATATTAATATTAAATTGTCAATAGTTATACTGTAATATGCTTCATTAAGCAATGATGATATTTTGTAATAAAGTGTTATAACATTTTATCAATAATTGTATTTACAGGGTGGCCAAGTGTGCGCGTACCATCCACCCAATGTCCCATCTATGTACGGGACAATGCAGCCATACCAATACCATCCCCATGGGAACTACAGAGATGCACCACATCACCCCCACTACCCCTCCAGTGCAGCACCATACCAGGTAATCTAACTGACCTCATGTTCACTGGGAAAGGAAGAAGGTCTAATATAGATATAATAATCTATTTTTTCCCGGTGAAAATCTTCCTTATGTAATTATAAGTGTGTTTTGAGGCCTCTGTGTCTATATGTAAAAACTATTTACTATTGCCATGTATCCATAACAATTGTGTAAGGGGTTTGGAACAAGTTTCGTATTTTTGTGATAATCCAGCCGATATTCCAAAAGATAAGATATTGGTAAAGTTCAAAGTAAAACTAGACCAAGTCTTAGATGTAAATAATAATAATAATAATAATAATAGTTCGAGGGAATTAAATATCCTAAACATTATTGTTAACATTTATCTCCCAACCTAGGGTTCCAGACACGCCATTGGCTACAACGGTATCCACTATAACCCTCTACTTGGCAACGTACCGAGTTCTCCTATAACTCCTAATGTTAACATTACAAATATAACCCATAGTTATCACTACATGAGCAATTCTCTACAACCACCAACAACATCACAAGCACAGTCCAGAGACGGTAATATCTAATTTTTAATTATACACAATTTTACTACATTAAACTTCTATACTAATAAATATAAAGTTAGGCTTAAAAATATTATGGCAAAATTAATAAGGACATTCGAAATGTTGATTTTAATCAACTGTAATCACATCCGTAACATCCTTCGAGTTGGTTGTTTTTGCCGGTAATAGCTTGGTCACCATAAGGAAGAAAAAACAACCATAGCAGTTAATGTATCGCCATAAATATTACATTTATCACCTCGCCTTATATGTAAATTTTAATCACCAATATAAAGGTTAAATTGATTCCGTAAAAGAGACAGGGGGGAAACTGGATGCAAATCCCATCTTGGCGAATTAATATCCCGCCTCAATGTTAATTTCTCAATTTAGGGAAAGGAGCAGGTTACAGTGGCACGATATTTTAACCAAAACAATAAACTAAACACAATAGAACATGTTACAGTTTTATTTTTGAATGTAATCAGCTGTTATTTGCGTCGAATTTCCCCTGGAGAGGGATGAATTTTTATTGCGTCCAGTTTCCCCCCTATCTGACATAAAAACAAGGAGAGTAAATAGATGTTTGGAATAAAAATGTTAACATTCTTGTCTCCCATAGATTTAATGTTTGGTAACTGTTCATCGACACAAGCGAACACAATGTTAAGATGCTCCTTACCAGGTGCTGATCAAACTTACGAATCTAAACTAATGGAACCCCAGTTGGAGAGCGACAATCTACATATAATATCCCACAAAGGGAAGAAAATGCGCAAACCGAGAACTATATACAGCAGTCTGCAGCTCCAGATACTCAATAAAAGGTTTAGTTAGGGGGACTATTGGCCGTTGGTTATCATTATATTATTAGGCTTAGATTTTTGATTATTTATGTAGCGTATCGAAGGTAATTAATTAGGAGGGGGCAATTAGTACCGGAAAAGTGCTGCAGTTCCCGGAGAAAAATAGAAATCAGACGCGAGTAATATCCGGACACACGTAACACTTGGACACACATGTGTTGTACCTGAAAGTATTGGTATTGGGTCAAACGTAATACCCGGACAGAAGGGTTGGGTGCAACCTTCGGTCGCGTACAACCTCCGCCCGCGTCCAATCTTCGCCCGCGTCCAACCTTCGCCCGGTGGAAACCTTCGCCCGCAAGGCAATCTTCGCCCGCGAGCAACCTTCGCCCGATAAGATTTGTGTTAGTAACCATTTTAGTAACAAATTGAGGGAAAGGAGCAGGTTACAGAGACGGCTTTTTCTAACCAAAACAATAATTGTTTAGTCGTTAGTTGTGAAGATTGCTCGCGGGCGAAGGTTTCCGCCGGGCGATAGTTGCTCATTTTTGAGGGCGAAGATTGCTGCTCCGGGTGAAGCTTTCCCGCGGGCGAAGTTTGCTGCGTACCGGACAGAAGTGTAGCGTTTCATTTGTATTGGACAAATATTTCCGTATTTCGTACCAATGTACATACAGTCTACATCCGTTCACATTTTATAGCAATTATTACATCATAATGAATAATGGTTTAATTTTTTCAGATTCCAACAAACGCAATACTTAGCCCTACCGGAGAGGGCAGAACTAGCTGCGTCACTGGGATTAACACAAACACAGGTAGGCCTACCGGTTGTAAAAGATAAAGTTGTAAAAATGTTGCCGCACAAAATCTATTGTATATATTAACAAAAGATACATAACGTTAAACTGGTAAATGAAACATTGTTAGCAGTGCATGATATCCCGAGTTGAAAGTGAAAGTAAACTGTGACATATTTGTAGCAGTAGTATTTTTAAATAGTTCAATATTTTTCGCTTAGTAATATTTTTATTTATTTGTTTCTTACATTAATTTTGAGTGGTAGGTGAACGCACGTATTCGAAATAAATTTTTTCATGTGATTATTATTTTCTTCAAAGGTGAAAATTTGGTTTCAAAATAAAAGGAGCAAATTCAAGAAGCTAATGAAGTCTCAAAACCCTCCCGGAATGAGAGGAAGCATTGGAGTTGCCATAGCAACATCATCACCATTGCAAATGGATAATGTGGTCAGTTAATTTTCTTGTAATAAACAGCTAAACTGTGTGCAAAATTGTTTATTATAGTATAAGCTACATTTCGCTACATACTGTTGGTATAATTAGGTAAACACATCAGTAGCTTCAATAGTAAATATTTAGCCTACATACTTATGTGTAAGGTAACATTTTACAGCGTGCGGTTCCCATAGCAACGAACCAACGTATTGAGTGATTGCAAATATGATAGTCAAAACACTGCAAAGTAATTTATTCCAAAAAAATTCCTTCTTTATTCCTCAAAATAATTAACGCCGTTAGTAGGGGCCTTCTAAAACTGCTACTGTTAGTAGTAGGGGCCTACTAAAACTGCTACCGATAGTAGGGGCCTACTAAAACTGCTACTGTTAGTAGGGGCCTACTAAAACTGCTACCGTTAGTAGGGGCCTACTAAAACTGCTACCGTTAGTAGGGGCCTACTAAAACTGCTACTGTTAGTAGGGGCCTACTAAAACTGCTACTGTTAGTAGGGGCCTACTAAAACTGCTACCGTTAGTAGGGGCCTACTAAAACTGCTACCGTTAGTAGGGGCCTACTAAAACTGCTACTGTTAGTAGGGGCCAACTAAAACTGCTACTATTAGTAGGGGCCTACTAATACTGCTACCGTTAGTAGGGGCCTACTAAAACTGCTACCGTTAGTAGGGGCCTACTAAAACTGCTACCGTTAGTAGGGGCCTACTAAAACTGCTACCGATAGTAGGGGCCTACTAAAACTGCTACTGTTAGTAGGGGCCTACTAAAACTGCTACCGTTAGTAGGGGCCTACTAAAACTGCTACCGTTAGTAGGGGCCTACTAAAACTGCTACTGTTAGTAGGGGCCTATTAAAACTGCTACCGTTAGTAGGGGCCTACTAAAACTGCTACCGATAGTAGGGGCCTACTAAAACTGCTACTGTTAGTAGGGGCCTACTAAAACTGCTACCGTTAGTAGGGGCCTACTAAAACTGCTACCGTTAGTAGGGGCCTACTAAAACTGCTACCGTTAGTAGGGGCCTACTAAAACTGCTACCGTTAGTAGGGGCCTACTAAAACTGCTACCGTTAGTAGGGGCCTACTAAAACTGCTACCGTTAGTAGGGGCCTACTAAAACTGCTACCGTTAGTAGGGGCCTACTAAAACTGCTACCGTTAGTAGGGGCCTACTAAAACTGCTACCGTTAGTAGGGGCCTACTAAAACTGCTACCGTTAGTAGGGGCCTACTAAAACTGCTACTGTTAGTAGGGTCCTACTAAAACTGCTACCGTTAGTAGGGGCCTACTAAAACTGCTACTGTTAGTAGGGGCCTACTAAAACTGATACTGTTAGTAGGGGCCTACTAAAACTGTTACTGTTAGTAGGGGCCTACTAAAACTGCTACTGTTAGTAGGGGCCTACTAAAACTGCTACTATTAGTAGGGGCCTACTAAAACTGCTACTGTTAGTAGGGGCCTACTAAAACTGCTACCGTTAGTAGGGGCCTACTAAAACTGCTACTGTTAGTAGGGGCCTACTAAAACTGCTACTGTTAGTAGGGGCCTACTAAAACTGATACTGTTAGTAGGGGCCTACTAAAACTGTTACTGTTAGTAGGGGCCTACTAAAACTGCTACTGTTAGTAGGGGCCTACTAAAACTGCTACTATTAGTAGGGGCCTACTAAAACTGCTACTGTTAGTAGGGGCCTACTAAAACTGCTACCGTTAGTAGGGGCCTACTAAAACTGCTACTGTTAGTAGGGGCCTACTAAAACTGCTACTATTAGTAGGGGCCTACCAAAACTGCTACTGTTAGTAGGGGCCTACTAAAACTGCTACCGTTAGTAGGGGCCTACTAAAACTGCTACTGTTGTTAGTAGGGGCCTACTAAAACTGCTACTGTTAGTAGGGGCCTACTAAAACTGCTACTATTAGTATGGGCCTACTAAAACTGCTACTGTTAGTAGGGACTATAAGAGTAAACTATAAAGAGCCGTTTAACTACATAAACTAATATTGGATATTGAGTAAGAAATTCCACCATAAATATTTTTATTCTTAAATTGTCACTTTTTCGCTCGAATATACTCTGAAATCGGGAGAAAAAGTTTCACTTTTTTCCCTAGGAAAAAAAAGTAATCAATAGGATTGCATTGATTTTACTTTTTTTCCCGGCGAAAAAAGTAAAGTAAAATATTTTTAGTGGAATTTTTTGAATTTTATTACATGTGGTGAAAGATCATCGACGTACAAAAGATTTGCAAGTAATTTGAGCAAAATTCATTCACACACACAAAAGTTATTGCAACTTTAGTGTCTGTGCGGCGTACACCAAAACGGAACTCAATATCCAATATTGGTTTATGTAGTTAAGCGGCTCTCTAGTAACGTAATAAATATTCGAGAACACTAAATTATTTAACATTGAGTAAGGCAGCATCAGGAGTTGAAGAGTACAGTAATTAGAATTGCAGTAACTATGGAAGCAATATAGTAAAATACTGCATTTCAATTTATTTTGTAACACTACGGTACTGTAGTATATATTGCTATGTTTTATTACAGAATTTAGCTACAAAAAAGTACCGATAATGTAATAACCGTAATGAAATGACGTATTACATAGGAAAAAAACGTAGAAAATTTTTTTTTCAATATTCTCTCGACCCTTTATTCCTCACTGGCGCTCGGTAAATAAAATGCCTCGATAATAATGAAAAAAAAATGCGAATTTTTTTCCCATGTAATAAATAATTATATTTTACTTTTTCGCCGGGAAAAAAGTAAAATCAAAGCAATCCTACGGTGGTGATTTCCGGCCATTTACTACTTTATCGAGAAATTTTTTCATTTTTTTTTCGAAAGTAAGTATTTTTTTCATTTTTCTCGAAAGTAAGAATTTTTTTCATTTTTTTCAAAAGTAAGTATTTTTTTCATTTTTTTTCAAGGGTAAGGATTTTTTTCATTTTTTTCGAAAGTATCTGTTTCATTCTTTATGTAGAGATTTCAGGTTTTCCGTTTCATTTCCTATTCATATACACTAGTGTAATGTGGTAATGTACAGTACTGCGTGGGACTAGGCCCTTTTCACTGTGCCAGTGCTGTGTTCCGGTCTGGTAGTAGGCATATTTTTTTGTCTACGTCCCTGTCAGTAACGAATAGGTCGTTCCTAAAAAAATGAAAAAATTCCTTTCGAAAAAAATGAAAAAACTACTTTCGAAAAAAATGAAAAAATACTAAAAAAGTAGTAAATGGCCGGAAATCACCACCGTACAATCCTGTGTTACTTTTACAGTATTTTATTTTATAAATTAATGCGTTTATTTGTACAAAGTTAATTAATTAATTAATCTTAAATGTGAGAATGCCAGATTAACAGGCAACTTTCAGCAACAAAAACATTTCTATAATTTTAGAATGCTGGCACGTGGTCGTCAGAGACAATACAAAAGGTTATTGGAAACCATGGTAACCCTAATTATCACCTACCCAACAACGGTTACACAGGATGGTACAGTTTGCCTACGCAAGATCACATGAACGCCCTGGAGGCAGATCTAATGGACTGACTGATACCGAGGGGAGATACATCCGTGTATGGAGCAGCATAAAGTCTGCGAATTTATCGAACTTGGGGAAACTTACTTGTCATGTTAATTAATTATACTGTGTAGTAACGTATTAATCATGATTTAATAAGTCGGTGCAATAAATGGCTGACAGTCCAATAAAATTACTGTAGTTGAAACAAGGCTACCTGAAATACTAGGTCCCTAAGTTAAAATATATTACAATTATAAAATGGTAGAGCGATATCATCATTATCTAAACGTTTATATATTTTTTAACGACTTGGGTCATTACTTAAATACTTTTCGACTATTAATAATAATAATAATAAACAAATTTATTTTTGTTATTGCAGGCGCCCTTAGGGATCAGTGCGATCTTATCAGGGCGCCTTCAGCTAACTACCTAACCTAATTAAAACAACCAGTACCTATATACCTGTTCCATCAGTCACTTAATTAATAATAATACACTAAACAAACTGGACAAAAATACTAAAAGAGACTAGTTTTTAGTTTGTTTTTAAAGGTGTCATAGTTAATACCTCCAGTGCAGAATCTCATGTCGCTGGGTAGGGAGTTCCAGACGTTTAGTTTGATTACGTCATTGGAGCGGAGAACACGCGAATCTGTTTGTATGTTTACATCCAGTCTCAGATATAAGGGAGCGTTCCCCGAGACACACTTGTATGTTACACAGGCTACTTTATAGTCAATTCGGGATTCAATTGGTAGCCAATGTAGTGATCTCAACATTGCTGAAGCAGAGTTGTAAACATAGCAGCCATTAATCACATTATAACGTGGAACATTAGTGATCAACCGAGCAGCGCTATTCTGCACAGTTTGTAATCGTCTTCGTACAGTTTTAGCCGATGACTTTAGGATTCCATTCGAATAATCGAGACGACTCGTTATGAAAGAGTGTGTTAAGGTTTCAAGCGAGGATCTGGGTAGATACGATCGAATTTTGTACAGGGAGCGAAGGTAGTATTTAGTTTTCGCTGCTGTACTCACAATGTGCTCTTTAAATTTTAAATGCGAATCAAAAACTACACCCAGGCACTTAACTTGGCTTGAGAAAGGAATTCTAAAACTTCGGAAATTTAAAATTTGGGAATCATCAGGAATCTTCTTGCACTGCTGGGAAGTCCCATAGACAATTATATCTGTTTTATCAGGATTAATTCGCAAGTGATTCTTGTCCATCCAACATGCTGCAGTATGTAGTGCCACTGACAATTTATCTTTAATGGTAGAAAAATCTTGAGGTTTACCAGTTGCAAAGAATTGGGTATCATCAGCATAATTGGATGATTTGGATTCAAGCGGGCCAATACGCCAGAAAAGGTCTGTCATGTACGCATTAAATAGGGTAGGACCAAGGATACTGCCCTGTGGAACACCCGTTTCTAGCAGTACCATATCAGACGTACTCCCTTCGATTTTTACTCGCTGGTATCTATCATGTAGGTATGATCCCAATAATTTCAATGCAGTCCCAGAGAAACCAAATTCGGTCTCTAACTTAGAAGAGTCACGTGGTTAACGGTGTCAAAAGCAGCACTTAGGTCTATATATGCACAGATAGTTATATTTTTGTTCTCCATTGCTTTCAGGAACTGACTATGTAAGAAAAGATTCACGGTTTCAGTCGAGTGATTCTGTCTGTATCCAGACTGGGAGGAGTGAAAGGCAAACTGTTGGTTGGCTCTGAACATAATCGCTTTTTCTATAACCTTTGAGATAAAACTTAGATTACTGACTGGCCTGTAGTTATTCAAACATTCAGGATCCAGCGACGGCTTTTTCAGTAATGGCCTCACAACTGCCACTTTCAGAAATCTAGGGAATTCTCCTTTACACAAGACCTGATTCACGTAATTTGTCAGCGGCCGGATAATAATTGGTAGAACAGACTTGAACAAGGGTGTCGGTAGACAGTCGAGTTCACAAGATGCGCTTGACATGTTTTTGATCAGTTTGGACAATTCTGCCTCTGATAGGGGTAAAAATTCCTCAAACTGCTTCTCGTAGAGTTTCGGTAAGTTTCTGCAGTCGCAATGGGTAGGTGTAAAACGCGGATCCGGATACGGATCAGGACCCGGATTTGCAAGTGTAAAAGGCGGATCCGGATTTACATACAATCCGTAACTGAGTGTAATATGCGGATTCTGAAATACGCAATCCGTATTGCAGTGTAAAACGCGGATTCATATATTTTGTGAATCCGGAATGGAGTGTAAAATACGGATTTACGTTAATTACCAAGTTTTAATGGATCCGGAATGGAGTGTAAAACACGGATTTTCGTTAATTACCAAGTTTTGTTGGATCCGGAATGGAGTGTAATACACGGATTTTAGTGAATTACCAAGTTTTGTTGGATCCGGAATGGAGTGTAAAACACGGATTTTCGTTAATTACCAAGTTTTATTGGATCCGGAATGGAGTGTAAAACACGGATTTTCGTAATTACCAAGTTTTGTTGGATCCGGAATGGAGTGTAAAACACGGATTTTCGTTAATTACCAAGTTTTATTGGATCCGGAATGGAGTGTAAAACACGGATTTTCGTAATTACCAAGTTTTGTTGGATCCGGAATGGAGTGTAAAACACGGATTTTCGTGAATTACCAAGATTTATTGAATCCGGAATGGAGTGTAAAACACGGATTTACGTTAATTACCGAGTTTTGTTGGATCCGGAATGGAGTGTAAAACACGGATTTACGTTAATTACTAAGTTTTATTGGATCCGGAATGGAGTGTAAAACACGGATTTACGTTAATTACTAAGTTTTATTGGATCCGGAATGGAATCTAAAACACGGATTTACGTTAATTATCAAGTTTTATTGGATCCGGAATGGAGTGTAAAACGACGGATTACAAGTTAATTACCATAGTTTTATATGGATCCGGAAAGGGGTGTAAAACGCGGATTCAAGTTATATTTACCATAGTTGTTACTTAGGATCCGGGAAGGGGTGTAAAACGCGGATTCATTCAGGTTAATTACCAAAGTTTTATCTGGATCCGGGAAGGGGTGTAAAATGCGGATTTACGTTAATTACTTACACTCCATTCCGGATCCAATAAAACTTAGTAATTAACGCAAATCCGCGTTTTACACCCCTTCCCGGATCCAATAAAACTTGGTAATTTACTAGAATCCGCGTTTTACACCCCTTCCCGGATCCAATAAAACATGGTAATGAACTTGAATCCGCGTTTTACACTCCATTCCGGATCCAATAAAACTTGATAATTAACGTAAATCCGTGTTTTACACTCCATTCCGGATACAATAAAACTTGGTAATTAACGTAAATCCGTGTTTTACACTCCATTCCGGATCCAATAAAACATTAGTAATTAACGATAGAATCCGTGTTTTACACTCCATTCCGGATCCAATAAAACTTGATAATTAACGTAAATCCGTGTTTTACACTCCATTCCGGATCCAATAAAACTTAGTAATTAACGTAAATCCGTGTTTTACACTCCATTCCGGATCCAATAAAACTTGATAATTAACGTAAATCCGTGTTTTACACTCCATTCCGGATCCAATAAAACTTAGTAATTAACGTAAATCCGCGTTTTACACCCCTTCCCGGATCCAATAAAACTTGGTAATTAACTAGAATCCGCGTTTTACACCCCTTCCCGGATCCAATAAAACTTGGTAATTAACTAGAATCCGCGTTTTACACCCCTTCCCGGATCCAATAAAACATGGTAATTAACTTGAATCCGCGTTTTACACCCCTTCCCGGATTTAATAAAACTTTGTAATAAACCTGAATCCGTATTTTACACCCAATCCCGGATTCAGTAGAAAAATGAATCCGCGTTTTACACTCCGTTCAGGATTTAGCCTAAAATATGAATCCGCGCTTTACACTCCGTTCCGGATCTGAAAAAAAGGCCAATCCGCATTTTACACTCGGTTACGGATTCGGTAAATTTAGCAGTGCGCGGATCCGCAGATTACACCCTAAAACTGTAAATTCAGTCGACTTCCATAGGGACAATGTTAAATGATAGAATCCGGATCCTGATCCGGATCCGCGTTTTACTCTGACCCAGTCGCAATGCATGTCAAAAGATTTTACGATATTGCGAACCTTTCCAACGAAGAAATCAGAGAATTTGATCGCTAGATCTGAGCAGTTTCCCAGGGTTATAGGTAGTATTGGTGAGTTTGACTTTCCTAATAAGCGTTTGAATTGTTTCCAGAGGGCACGGGGGTTACCGTGGTTTTCCTCTATAAAATCTCTATAATATGCGCGAGTTGAGTTACGGAGAGCTTTAGCCAGTGATGTGCGTGATGTATTAAGCGCTAGTTTATTGATATCTGATCGGTCCTTCTTAAAAGCAAGCTCCTTCTTCCTCTTATCCTTTCTTAACTGTTGAATTGTATCCTTGTCCTCATCTCTTAGTTTAGTATGTTAATTATGCTCATATCAAATTCCAAATTTGAACGAATCATTACTGGCATAATGTCGTTGAAATTGACCACGACAGACGGACTGACAGACAAACAGATAGGGCCCATTTGGCCTCTGTACTAAACTGTTTGGGAAGAATAAATGACTTTGTGGCTCGCCCCATAAAGTACGTATAAAGGGGAGATTCTTCACATGTCCGCCATATGTTGTAGAAAGAAGTAGTTAAGTAATTAAATGATTAAAAAAAACAGTTATGAAGTTACATATTTCATATATTTTATTTTCATGAATACAATATCACGATTTTAGTAAACATTTAAAAATATACTAATCTACATTGCCACACCTAAAAATTCTACACAACCTGGTCAGTAAACACTAAACAGCACATATTCAAGGTGTAAACCAACTTTATGTAACAGGTTAACAGTAATAACCATTGGGGTAGAGGAACCATTGAGCAGTTGTTGGCGGGGCAATAAACACAGCGATCATGGAATGTAAATAAATATTATATCATCACTAGAATTTGGGATCAGAATTCAAAACTCAAGATAGTATGTTTTGCACATAACCAGTAACAAATTTGAGTAAGTTCTGTCCCTTGATGATGAATTATTAAAAGGGTTAAAAAATACTCAACTAATTTTGAATCAAAGAAAAATCAGCTATATATATTGAAACAATATCACTTAGAACTTTGTGTTTAAATAAAAAGGGGGAATAATTTTCATTTCAACATACTATTATTATATTTTTATGAGCCGTTCAGAAGAGACAATTGGACTGTAAAGTTGAGCTTGGTTTGACTGCTGGTTTGACAGACAATGTACAGTCAAATCCAATGTCCATTAGACTATGACTTAATGACGAAACTACCATAAACTGACAAACAAACTACCGACTCTACCCCAATGGTCAAGAACAGTTTAAACCAAAAACGAATGTTACAAAATAATATACTACAAGCACAGAAAATCAGACATACTTTCCGATCAATAAGGCCAATCAGTAGCCTACAATGACTCGAAACCAGTAGTTGTCTGTAATAGTCACTGTCATATGTCAATCACACTCTCTCCAGGAGAAAGAACGGGCTTATAGGGCTAACCACATTGCAGAATAAACTCGCCCCCCTGAAATCATGAACAAATTACAGCGACATTGTGACGTCATGCATGACTTAGCAACACCAACATGGAGTGAAAAGTAAGTTTGTCACAACTGTTAGTTGCTATACCAATAGAGAATTACTATAGAATAAGAGCTACGACAGGAGGGTAGAACTGTACCCAGACCAAGAGTGCATGCAAAGACCAGACTAGACTGTCATGTTAAATCTGTTCATACGTGTCCCAAACGTAACAATTATTACTTAGAGTCAAAAGTACGTCAATAGTTCACGAACTGTAACCTATTATTTGTAAACAAAGGGATATGCAGGTTATAAATATGCAAGGGATCTCACTAACTATATTATTATAATATAAACCAGCTAACACAGAATACAGTAAGGTTGAAAATTAGGGATGAAAGTTTTCGGAGTATATTTATTCAGAAAATCTTGTGACTTACATCCCTATAGTTGAGATAACAAGTTGACCCCACCAATAAACAACTAAACTACTATAAGACTAACCAATTGTCAACAATTTTATTAAGAAAGTTTGGTAAATTAAATTCATTCGATTAAGGGAAATGATCCACTACCCATGATCTAGACGTCCCATTTTTTCATGCCAGAAGAAAAAAGACGTAAATTATATGCCATTATTATCCTTTTAGTCAACTAAACGAAAAGCTAATTTCATTGATCGTACGGTTTTGTTCCAAGGTTTTACACATAAAACGCTAAACCGAATGTAAAATACGTTTGGAGACCATCGGTCGTTCTAACTCCGGCAAGACTAAAGAGGATAGACCGATATTATAGGTCGTGTTACTGTTGAGTTTCATTAACATTGTTGTATTACTTGTTTAGTGTTATAGGTAGGAACAACTTGTAACCTTGGATTTGGTACCCAACTTAATTAAACAAGTATGTCCTACAATGCTGAGATAAAGGATTTCAAGAAAAACAATTTTTTAGGAAAAACATCGTTTATAAAAAGTTTATGATTTTGAATGAATGCCAAAAAGATGATTACCTTGTTTAGCACGACTATGATGACAGTGAGATCATGCACTAACAAGTCCAACTCTCTACTCAAGCAGCTTGAGTCTACTCAGAAGGAAGGTAGACTCAGTCGGATCCAAAGGAAACTTTCCAAACGTATCCTGAACTCGAAATCTCATAAAACTCTGAAAAAAGTCATGGAAACTCTCGAAACTCTTGAGTTTATAAGATTTAACAGGGACCTGAGCCGAAACGACGAGGTATTGGGACATTAAACAAGTGCGGTAGATCGAAGCAATACTCCCACACAACACACACCAAAAAAGGTGCTGGTGTGATGGAAAATGCCAGGTGTCTAAGAAGGATTATATTCAAGATAGCCCTAGACCTAGCCGGATTATCGCCATGTCTTATAAAAATATGTAAGTGAATGGATTGAGTTGAGCGGATAACACAATATTGTGTTTAAATATAGGGAGTAGCGACTGGGTTACAATTTTGTGATATGAAAGTATGATGCACCTTTATCTCAGCTAATTCAGTACAGAAGATATACGGTGAGGATAATCCTAATGGAAGGATACACAGTTCATATGAAGCGAAGTTCAAACGAGTATAAATGAATACAGACCTAGTTTAGTACATCAATAACAGCCATTGTAGATAAACCTATGTATAACCTAAATATAATATTATAATGAAATATACCAACAGTATAGCCAACGAAATGAAACTCCTAGAAGGGCCAGCTAGGCAAATCTTAATACTTATCTGAAAGATGACCAATAATGTAGGCGAGAGGTAATGTAACAATTTTGAAATAAAACATAATGTTTTAAAATATGAATTGAAGTAGAAGCATGAAAATCCAATAATAAAGAGTTAATTGTATTTAGATTTAATACAATTAACTCTTTTTAAAATATGTCATCAATTAATTAATAGTAGTAACTTAAGAAGATAAACATAAGAGCCAACTTCATTTTAGGATATGAAAAAAAATTACTGGAACTTCGCCATGATTTCTGTGAGTTTCATTACCAGAAAGTTAAATATTCTGAAAACTGTAAGCTTATAGAAATAATTAACGTTGAGTTAGTCTGATACCACTGTGGTAAAGTAAGTCGTGTAACATGCGACTGGGTGTTCTATTGCAGTAGGGGGGATAGCCGAATAAGTGTAACATCTAAACCAGTAAAGATAAAAATAATGATACCACCATATTGTGATATGTTGGAAACTACAGTATATGATACCAATTTTGGAGACAGTATGATATACCATAATCACTATCAGAAAATGGTAAAAGGGTTAACTTATAAATGTTAAAAGACGGGATTCAGTGTGAATTCATGATAAGGTGAGATGTGGGTTGAGTAAGTAGCAGTCTGTAGTTGTTAGTGTTAAACTAGTGTCAATTGAACATTTGTTACTTATTAGTATTCGGTTTGGGTAACTGTGTGTGATACCAGATTTAGAATACAATACGTCATTATTTCCACAAACAACAGGATGCGTTGAATGAAACCAGTTTGGGGGAACATAGATTACTGAAACTCTTTCAGTTTCAGTAACTATAAGCTGATTGGTTGGCTAGTAGTAGTAACTCTCTCCATAGCGGCCCCCCACGTTGCCCCCCACCCCTCCCATCCTCCCGTTCCGATATCCCCCGCCCCCCGAGGCCACCCTGCCCCCTCGCATGCCCCCGCCGCCCCCTCCCCCCGCCGCGGGGTACTGCCCCCCCATCGGGGGGCCCCCGTAGTAGCCCCCCTGCGCGCCGGGACTACCGGCGGGGGGCCCGTTGCTATAGTAACCGCCGCCCCCGGGCCCCCCCGGCGGCGTGTAGTAGGCGCCGCCCCCCGCGGCCGCAGGGGGCCCCTCGGGGTAGTAGCCGTGGTGTACGCCGCCCCCGTTGTTGTGATGGTAACCGGCGGCCCCGGGCGGGCTGCCGTAGCTCCTCATTGCGTTGCCACGGTAACTCTGCGGCGGTCCCCCCATATTATGTGGCGAGTAATGCATGGGTGGTTGGTAGGAAGGCGACGGCATCATAGGGGGGCTAGGTTCGCAGGCAGTCTGCAATGGAAACCAAATCAATAAATCGTAAAAAGAAATACATAGAGTCGCCAAGTGGAAATTATAACTTACGAACAATTATATTTAATATAAAAAGTTCAAAGGTTTTTACAAAATTATAAGGATTGTAATTGTATGAAGTGTTCCTTCCCATTGAATAGCAACATTTTAACCACTAAGATTGAAAAAATACCCCGTAACCGGTTTAATACCGACGGAGAAACCTCTTTCAACCGGTTGTCGTTATAAAATAAAAGTAATGAATATAAAACTTTTGACTTTCAGATTCAACAATATAATTCCACCTCTACAGCAGTACAAGAATGTATTATTTGGTATAATTTAATCTATATACTGAAATACACAACCAAATTTATATTGATATTATTAGGGGTGTGCCGGATATCCGGCCGGGCCGGAATTCCGGCCGGATTTTGAGAAAAAAAAATCCGGTTCCGGCTCCGGCCGGATTTCAATTTCAACGAATTGTTGACAAAATTTACAATTAATGTAAATTTAACAAAAAAACATCAAAATCAATTTTCTTTTAAATAACAAATTTAAACATAAGCAAATACAAAGGAATACAATACAATTTTTTCATAGTTTGTATCATATTCATTCATATTATGAATATAATTTTGTGACTATCTACATGCTGAGCTGACTGACTACTTTTTACCAATAATATTTGTATTTGGTTGGGCTCAGCCTCACTAACAAACCCATATACTAATTATAACTAGTCAATAATTATTATATTGTCACAGCGCACAAGCGTTGTTCGTGAATAAAGGTACCATAATAGCTGATTCAAGGAAAAACGTGGTGACATAAAATTCCGGCCGGATTTTTTTTACAAATCCGGCTCCGGCCTGGCCGGTTTGAAAATAGTCAATCCGGCACATCCCTAGATATTTTATAGTAATAATTTATTAAAACTGATATTATTTTAATTATTTAATTTCAGTGTTCAGGAATTTAGCTGTAATATCCATCTGTATGAGAATCACAAACTTACAATGAGATACAACATGTCCTTCTCGTAACTGGCGCGCAGTTTCCTCAGTATCTCCTCTTGGGCTTTGAACATTAAATCAGTGACGTCACCTTTGACTGTTATAGTTCTCTCCATGTTGTACATATTGAGATCATGCTGACTGAAAGTAACAAAAATAAGTTCGGGGCGGGGGAGGGGGGGGGGGGGGGGGGCGGGACTTAAAATCAACGAGCTAGTAGTGTTTGTGTCACTTTTATATAAATACCATGATACGGTATCTCAATAAGGTTCAATTTGAGAAGAAATAAAAATAACGTATAGTTGGTACTACAGACGAAAGGGTAGCGACAGATTATAGTAGCACAATATTAATAGCCTACGAATACAAAATACGATACTAAATATGTACGAAACTTTTAGACTCTTTTTTTCTATTCAATCGTAACGTTTCGTAATTTCTCACAATCGCAGTTGTTGCTCGTTTGATTGGTTCATATCGTACCGTTTACATGTATGTATTGTATCCTATACCGTCCCAGATTATATAAAATCAGTAAATAATGCTGGGTTCGGTTTGAAACAAAATTTATTATCCAAACTTGCGTTTGAGACATCGTACAGAAAAACATCCCAAGAAAAACCAGCAATGGGTTAAATCCCCGCGGGGAATTAATACAATAGTTATTATCTATTGTAGATTTATAGTAACAATCGTACTGCAAAAGTAAAAGACTTTAAACCGCCATACACTCTTTCATTATCACTCGCCTGTAAGTTGTAGTTTTCAACCCGTTAGAAAAACATATCGGTCGGCAGAGAGAAGTTCAAAAGTTTAGTTAGCCAAATAGTCAACCAGAAAATTAATATAAACGTCAATGTTCCATTTAAATCGCTCTTTTGAGCGTTACGGCACGGTAGGTGCAATGTTATTTATTGTGTGTCAATGAGGGAAAAGTGTCATAAAAGCTTATAAAATACAACTGAATAAACAATGGCGAATCAAATTTTAGAAAAAAATTGAGGCAAAAGTTTTGGACTTTATTGCGTTTTTTAACTACAAAAATAGGCGCGGCACCAAAATTACAAATTACCACGTCATTGTTAAAATTTAAAAGTCACAAATCATGATGGGAAAATAAGCCGATAACGAAACAACTTATTGAAAATCTGATTCAAGATTCGGATACAGAATATAATTTTAAACCATTTAGACATCATACACTCCCCCCTTGGGACTAAGTAATGCCTAATTTTACAATTAAGAAATTGTTATTTGGTTAAATTAACTCGTGTCGCACAAACAGAAAGTAATAATGTAACACAACCAACCTGGATATGGCGACCTTTGTTGTCGTGTCGTCCATTATCTTCTTTAGGTTTATACCTTGTTTACCAATAAGACGGCCTACCAAACTGTCGTGCGCTAATATCTTGATCTCCTTAACCTCGTTCTTCCCCTTTTCCTTCGCTTCGGTTTCCATGACTTCGTAAATCTTTTGTAGCGCCAAACTCTGCGCTTCTGGAGTTCCCGAGATCGTTACAGGCTGAAAGACAGAACATGGGGTTGTCTCGGGATTCATAGCAAAACAAGGAAAATGTAACGCAGGTAACAGGCTTTACAAGCTAACATTATTAGCTTAGCTGCCTATCCTAAACTATTGATAAAATATTGAACACTAGAAACAGAAAATGCGCTACCAGAGTAGGGTGTACATACACTAACTAACTCATTCAGATTCCTTGATTTAAGGAATTGACAAATAGTTAATTATTTGGAGATGAGGTTGGATTGGTTGTTTTGTAACCAGCCGCATTCTAAACAATGATTATCCTGTATTATAATAATATAAGCAAGTCTGTCAGGGAAATAAAGAAATCACAACAAATGGGACCGTTATTGATCAAACAAATATCATAAAAAAATCATCGGTGTGACCCAAATAGACCATCTCCTAGTTCACCACATAGTGTAGGTTTAATGGAAGACCTCTAGTTTACTATCGGGTCGGTGTACTCAAATGTTTTAATTACAAGCATAGAGATGGTTCTAAAATTAAAATTACATTTATATTTATATTTACTGCAATAATACAGGGCGTAAATTGGCAGCATTAACTATCCGACAATCAAATACAGATACTGCGATGCATAAAATATAATTATATCACTCAGGTAATCAGTGCCAATTATTGATTAAATATATTAAGGAGTATTTTTTAGAAGGTCATAGTTGTAAGGCCAACTACACAAAACCATACAAACTCATCAATGTGCGTGCGTCAAGCGAGAGTCCAAAACCCCCACCGGATATCCGCAGAATCCGAGCAAATATTAGAATATTCTAGAATACCGTAACGGAACATAAGATGGGAAATAAACTCACCTTTTCCAAGGCTTGATTGCTGGCTTCCTGTCGGTTCACATCAATTCTGTACAAGTTAATAACATAAATAGGATATATGGGTCAATAAGCTTAAAAGTGGCCAAAAAGGGTACAAATTGACCGAAAAATTTTTGTCGGAAATTAGTGCAAAGCCATACACCATTCGAAAGATAATTTCATGGCGAATCTTGTGATGGTAGAGGGAGAGCATGACGCAATGCTCAAAGGGAGATATATGGCAAAAACTAATGTCATATCTGTAACGTTTTTGTCTACCACTGTAACGCATTACAGTGATGACATTTATGGGACAAACGTCTGTAACGGCCATCTGTAACGGTAATTATGTTATGGATTTTGCAGTATTTATAACTTATTGCTTCGATAATAAGGTAATTTACTGAACAAACATCTGTAACAAACAGCAATATCAGCCCATAACAATCGCATCCATTAAATTATATGTACTTAATACACATGATTTCCAATAAATAGAAAAAGTTTTTCATTACCATTTTTCTGTGCAACCGATAATCTTGTTTTACACGATTTTTTTTTATCCCGTTTCGCCGCTTCTGTTATGATCTATTATGATCACAATCTGTTATGTTTATGAAATCCCAGGTTGAGTAGCACAACTACCACTTATTGAGTGTAATAGTGTCGTATAAAAAAATAGTAGTAGTATAATATACAAGCTTGCCAGCGAGAGCTGGCATAATGGACGGATCCATTGCTATAAGCATTGTTGTAAGAAATTACGCGCCTGCAGGGTGTCTATGTCTAATCATGAAAAACGAAAAACAAAACATTGGGCAAAGGACCATCTGTACAATATATTGTTTGTATATACTTGCAATTAATTCCTAGATTAAGATTACTTAGCACGGACCCAGAAGCTCTGGATTTATACAATTTCATATGTGAAGTGAATCTGCGCTTTACTCCCCAGAATCCACAATCACCTCTTCCCGGATAGAGATAAACATGAATCCGTGTTTTACTCCCCTTACGGGATCCAGTAACACTTGACAATGAAAATTAGCTTGAATTCGCATTTTGCACTCATTTCCGGATTACATGAAAATCCGGGTCAGCGTTTTAACCTCAAAATCCGGGTACCGATCCGGATCCGCGTTTTACACTTACCCATCTTGCACTACCACATTACCATGAGCAGTTAGGATGTCAGTAGGAAGACGAAGAACGTATCAAACGCGTAGGCACTCAAATATTGTCAGTGATGCCTTATTGTATTTCAGGATGACACTCCCGTTACAGATAGGACTGTCATATAGATATGACTGAAAACCTACATCTGTAACGCATCGATAACTGGTTATATAATAGGTTACAGATGAGACATCCCTTATCTGTAACGCACTACACTGTAACGGTGACGCGTTACAGATGGTTGACAAAATCGCTTACCATCACCATACATCCTAGGTGTTTATTTATCACATTAACTCTTGGGGTTAATGCGGCATGAATTCAAATTGCCTTTCCACACGTACCATTATACTTGTATGAGATTAATAATTATCAAAATCTATGGCCACATTTGTAGCGTTACAGATATGGACGTTTATGCTTTCTATATTGACTTTGTTAAACATAAATGCTTCCCAAATGAGATGACCTTGTCCTTTGTATGTGATATTTGGCCTATATATGTTAGAAACCCTGTAGATTCTAAATATATCAAAACTGAAAACCTACAGTTATTACTTCAGATTCTAGACGTAAATGTTACAGATGTGACACAAAAATTGAAAAATCCATGCCCATTTTATGTATCGATCTCAAATGGTTCAACATGAATATTATGGCCTGAAATATATCAGAAAAGAAAGCAAAACGTCTAAGCTTCCCAACAATATATAGGTTTTCTATATATTTGCCACTTAGAGTGATAAAATTGACAGTTGTTTGTGGTCTTGTCATGTAAGGGACAACTGATTTTCACGATATTTCAGTCTTTGATGGGGCATATCTTTTCACTGCCTTAACAGATTTTCATAATTTTTTGTGCGTAAGCTGCGCAAATAAATTAGCTACAAAATAATATATAACTTTATTATATACGAATAAACTAAAGCATTTAAAATTATATCGTAACTTCCGGACAAACCATTGGCCACTTTTAAGCTTATTGACACATATATATATATACAATTTATACGATATACATTTTTTAAGTACTGTAAAATTTTTGAATATTTTCACCAGTACGTCAAGTAGTAAATATAATAAATAAATAACTCACTAGAGTTGCAACAGAGACCTGTTTTTCTTAATCCCGGTGAACCAGAGACCTACCCGGATAATTATTTTGAAAAATACCGGAGACCAGAGCCGGAGATCAGAGACTTTGCTTATTTTTGTACTTACAATTTGATTACTCCCCTATAGCACAAACAGGTACCATACGGCCTTAGAACTATTTTTCTATGGTTCAATTACAGTAAAGTAAATCCAACCCATTTCAACTCTTACCCATTGTAGGAAAATAAGCGCACGTACAGTTTGGGGGGCTTAATTAATATTAATTTGGTTATTTGTTTATTAATTCGTTCTTATTTTGTTATTGTTAATAATATGTTACATTAATTTGTTATGCGCCATAGGTACCGGTACTTTGTTAATTAAAGGCACTTATTTTACAATTGTTCAAATCATATTATATATACATTTAAATATACTATAAACTTAGTCATTTACGAATACTTAGTGCACAGGTATAGTGGTCTACTCGCCCCATTTACAAGCCTCGTTATGCTCGTTCTCTCCATTTGGTCGTCATATTATCTATCCTATAACAAATTGAATGGAGAAAAGCCCTTTCTTTCACTTTTAAACATTATATGAGAGCTCAAATTAAGCGCCCTTAACCTTAAATAATAACCATCTTTAGGTGCTAATTTAACTTAAAATTAAACGAAACTTAAATGAATTAAATAGAAGATTATCGGTAGGCCCAACATTTATTAGAAATAGAAATAGTGTAAAAGTGAGTATATAATTGTGTTGATTCAACACAATTATATATTTACTTGAAGCAGTGTATGTAAAATAGTTAAAAATTAAAGAATTAATTGTAAAAAATTTGTGAAAAATAATCTTCATTTCACATTTTGTGTTGTAGAGGATCTATTTTTAAATATCTACTTCTAATTTGTCAAATCACTGATCTCTGGGTAAAATGTCTGTTTTCAATACCCGGGAACCAGAGACCTATCCGGAGACCCAAAAATAGCCCGGAGAATCCAGAGATCAGTGACAAGTCTCTGTTTCAACTCTATAACTCACTAAAAATATAATAAATTAATAACAAATATAACTTTATAATAACGTGAGCCCATTTATAATGATCTAGATTCTAGACTTACAACTATCTTGGTACAATAAATAAACTTACTTTGCCTTTGACTCCTTAGTAATCTTAGAGATGGTATTCCCTTTCTTCCCAATAACAGCGCCGACCATATCGCTGGGGATTAGAATCCTCAAGGGAAGATCGGGCGCGTTGGCCTCTGGATGGTGGAGCCCCCGGGGACCCCAGCCGCCCCCTCGGGGGCCGCCGTACCGCCCCCCGCCCATGGGGCCGCCCCCGAGCCCCGTTGAAACGCCGCCGCCACGCCGCGGGCTGTCGTACTGGTAGTTGGCGCGCAGCGGCGATGGGGCGGTGTTGTGTGCCGACTCGGGGGCCCCTCCGTTGCTAGTGGCTACAGCTGCTGGTCTGTCTCCGTCCTCGGCTGAAGGTGTTGGAGGGGACAGAATGTAGCCATTTAGTATACCAAATGCTCTGAAATACAAACAAATAATTTATTATAACCCTACGCTATAAGACTCTGATGTTTAACGGTGTCAGACATTTAGTGTCTGGAATAAGAGAGTTGTGGGTGGATTTTTTTTTTTTTAATTAATAGCCGTGTCGCCCCGTCTATTCGGGACTCCAAAGTTAATTGTCCTTAAAGTTTTCAGTATGAGGAAGTGTGTATATTGGTTGGGTTTTAGACAACTTTATTTCACTCTGCTGACATAATACTAGAAAGCCAGCAAGCTGGCTGGAAGGAGCCCGGGGGAAGAATCCTAGCCAAGACTATTACAAATGAACTAATGAACTATGTCAGTCAGCTGTAGGCCTAGTAAGTAGGCCTAAACTAAACAATTGTCTAAACTGTAAGGCGTGAGGGTAGCTGACTTTGTCGATCGTCCCACATAATAAAAAATTAAACTTTGCTACCACTAACAAAAATATAATATGAAGCAAATAATTTCATTATCAAGCACGTTTACAAGAAAAAAGATTACCGAATATTTATGAAAAAATGCCCATGATGCACAACCAGGACACCGAGCGAGTGATGACCCTGAACCCACCATAGAACCACCCTATATTATAAATGCAGACTCCATTTCCATGCGAATATTACAACACCGGCTGCTAAGGCAATCAACCAATGCTGCATTATAGAACAAAACTAACAATAGAAAGGGGTAGCTATAGTTACTAAAACTAAAACACAAACAAAGCGCAAATATCCTAGCTGTTCCACATCAGTGTCAGTAGTTCTACAGTAGTAAGATAATAATAGTGATAACAGTTTCATTCAATTTTTTGAATAAATACAAATTATATAATATATTATAGAGCAAATTGTTCGCGCTTTTGAAGACCTTTAGCAGTTTAACCTGCCAAAATTTATATGTCTTTTAGTTAATTAACACACCTTTAGCATACGACAATATTTTATGCTAATAAACAAAACATTAGCCGAAGCCAGCCCATGCGCGATCATTCACCCGATGGATCTACACCCGGGAGGCTGAATTCGGATGCTTAGATTTTATTATTGCAGTGTAAGGTTGCAGTGTAAACCTATTGTATTATTCGATAGATCACTAATAATTAATTTCTGACAGATATTATTAACTTTCGGGAAATATTAACAGTTCCTTTAGGACGTGGCGCTCTATCTATTTAAACAGAGCTAGGACTTATACTAAACGCAACGATAAGGCTTATGATTAAAGTATAAGTCGCATTCTTTAGGAAATGCTTTGTTACCAGTCACATCACACTCACAATCATGCACACTATTCTGCCGACCGTCAGTATATTTGATCACACATAAAGAGAACAGCAATTGACTCAGGTAGTGTCTACTAAATAACATTAGATTCAATACACACCACATTGATATAAATCGCAATTGTTATATATAGCCCGCCTCTCTAACCTGTAGTGTATCAAGAAAATTGGGAATTTTGGGTGATTTATCCGTATTCTCCAAAGAGCAATATTTCCATCAACAAATAGATACAATTAATAACTGACGGTAAATAGCAGTACAAACAATATGATTAGTGCAGTTAAATTAAGTGAGGTAACACCGCCGGTAACAGTTATACTTTCTATAATCTAAGCAGTTTTACTAGAGTTCTTAGAGCCGGTGTTTCTGGCTTAGACAGCAATAACAACAAAGTATCAAGTCAAAGCAGTAAGACTGAACACTCTCCTTATGATCGGCTGAAAAGCTACACGTCGACAGGAAAAATCGCTCTGATTGGCTCAAGCCAAACAAAGAACTATGCGTCCAATGGCTGTTTCCATGTCAGCAACCAGCTGTTAGATGTCGTAATATGAATCATCACGGCTAAGCTGTGAAAGGTAGTTGGTGCATTGCAGGTTTTTTGCCTTACCATGTCCGCCAAAACACGTATATAGCAGAATGACTTTTATGTCCGTTAAAACACCTGTAACGGTACCTTGCGGGCGAGGGGAATATATATACAGTTAGAGAACCTTTTTAGAGTATTCCAGCGCCTGGGGGGAAACTGGATTGCGAAGCAAAAGGGGCCAGTTATATCCCACAGAAGCTTTTACACCGCTCCCAGAAAATGGGATTTGAGTCTATAAATATACAAAAATCACAGTTTCTAATATACGTAAATACTCTAAACAGTTAGTCTTTCTTGCGCGGACGGCGTTTACGCAGTTTTTTAAAGCTAGCAAGAGTCCTTTTCTCTTTGGGGCGAGCCACTTTACGAGGAGGGCTATAACTCCTGGGTGAAGGGTGCAATATGATTGCATCAGAAGGTATGGGATTGCGATCGGTATATCCGCCGGTCGAAGTACCGGGTTGATTGACATCAACGTCCGGGGAGAGGGGTCTAACGGCTTTGAGAGCTCGTTTCAAGACAGCCGCTCTTACGGGTCCTTTACGAGTGGTCTGAACGAGGGCCGTGGGTGGACCATAGGCAGTTAGAAACTTCCTTGGTTTAATGGTTCTTTCCAACTCGCGTTCGCGGGCTCTGTACTCGTAAGGCCGTCGATATACTTCCTGTAACTCAGGGTGTGAGTTGACAAATAAGTCTCCATAGGCCGGATCTTGACGGATAAAGTTTATTAAGTTATACGAATTGATGTCACTCGGATTAATGCTCCTGAGGAATTTGCGTACATATTTGGTTGAAATACATTCTCCAACGCGCTTCAATAGTTCATAACTTGATAGGCGTGATTTCTGCTCGACAGAGGCAAACAAATAAGGATGGAACGCATAAACTCCTTCGTAAGCGCGTCCAGGGATAATAGCGATGGCGTGAATCACAATGTAAATCAGCGTTCGCTTCCCAAGCTCTGATATAACGTAGTACAATCATTTCATCTACGCTCTCTAAATCATGATTAAAGGGACAATCAAAGCTGGCGTGTCCTTTTAATTGACAATGATGGCATTGAGTCATAAATTGGGGGCAGACAGCAAAAATGTGCAAATTATTAAATCTGCAATACGCGCAATAAATTTCCATCGCCGGTTGTTCGTGGAAATAGGAACAGCGGACGTTTGTGTCCATGGGCGTAACATGGTCTCTCGATGCGCATAACCGACAACGTTGCCGAGAAACATAGTTGGCATGGCGATAATCGTACGCAGTGAGACACTGTGGACCTTGATACCATTCTAGGATGTAATCGTTGTCGCTGTTCCGAGCGCGATAGGCTGAATCTCCTCAGATTCTAGACATATTGGTTCGTCTTCCCAGTCTGTTACGAATAGAATTTTCGTGATCTATTCTCGGTTTATCGTTACGACGCCGCTGGGTATGATATTTAAATAGAACCATTTCCCTTTCGGTGTCTACATCGTCCGTATCATGTAAATCGATAGGATGGCCGGTAGTTAAGAAGTCCATATACGTACCATTACGATTCGTATAGCGAGCGGTGAATTTTCTATAGTCCAATTCACGCGTAAGTTGTTCCTGGGACATCGGCGGTTCGATATAACGACCATCGTCCTCCGTAATAGTCGGATCGGCTTCACCGCGTATCAAGCTATCCACAAACGCTTGTAAAGGTAGAGTATATCGCTCTCTAATACCAAGGTCATCTTCTATCAATTCCGTCATATCTGCTATCTGAGTTTATTAATATCAATATGAGTTAATATTTTAGGCAAGCGGGCGTCGCTGCCTACTAGGCTTTTGCCCCCGGACAGTGGGTTTCTCAGCGCCGATGTACCGCTGTCGCAGTGTTTACGCCAACATGTAGCAACAGCACGACAACGATAACCGGCACAAGTCCCACCACTGTCCGTCCCAAAGGCTTGAATCCACTTGAGGTTATCTCGGTAGAGTTAGGGCTATTTTACAATTGCGATTAGCTACTGTAAACACACTTTAGTAGTAACATTCACCTATAAACGCACAAATTCCATACAATCATTACTTACTGCACACATGCATGCCATTTGTCCGTTAGTCAGTGTCTTCCAGAATGTCACGTTATTACTATGTATCCTTGGATACTAATAGTGCGCTATGTATACTCTTATGCTACGCAATGGGGCAAGCTTTTATTGTTCCTTTAACTTGCTTCTAATTCTAGCGTGGGTGTTGCCATGGTGACATTATGGAAAACTAGCGGTAGAATTAGGGCAATCCTCATGCATACAGATCTGGGATGTTATTTAATAGTAATTCTTTAATTGTCAATATCCTCTTTATGCATGATTTTATAAATTTTATCGGCTATTGACTATATGTTGGAGATTCTCACACTCTAGTACACTCAATATGAATCTCCGCTCCCATGATCTATTAATTACTGGAATTTTGGGAATGTTATAAATTGCACAAAATGACAATTTATGAAATTCATTTGAATATGAATTTAAATTTATTCCCGTGAATTTTATTATTTGATGTTAAAATTGACACAATTTGATTCCAGAGCAGGTCTGGGGACATAGGATCCTTAATTCTATGAAATTTGTCTTTTAAGAGTATCGGTAAGTGCTACGATATCTTAATCGACTAGAATTGTTAACGGATCTGAATTTTACAGATTTTAATAAATATTAAATTAATATTTAGGATGGGCACCGATTTATTCCAGAACTTGTCTGGGGACGTTAACCACTGATTCTAGAATTTGTCTTTCAAGTATATCGGTGGGTGCCACGATATCTTAATCGACTAGAATTACAGATGGTCAAAAGTTTAACAGATTTATTTGCGATTTACGCTACTGTTAGAGGGACATCACGCTACTATATGTATTATTTGTTATAAGGTAGAAGAGCAATATCGCACGAAGCAATGTCAGTGTGAAGAGGCAAGTCGTTTCCAAGGTCTACCCAGAGCTTGGTTTAGCCGAGACACGAGGATCTGAACTTTGCATTCCTAATACTCTGCCTACCAATAATACTTAAATATAGTAGTGGCTTTATTGTACTTTAAGAAGTACTGACATGTCATCTTACTATAGTCTCGCATTTATAATATAATACGGACAGTAAGGAAAGAGAAAATAATTACTTCTTGCCGTCGCACTAAATATATATTATAAGTAATTATGTACGTAATAAACACTAATATATTGCACTAATTTACTAAATATTCTAAAAATAACCTTTTACTAAATAAAATTAAATAAAAACGATTATAATAACGTACATAATAAAGTTCGCATATAAAATGTAATAAAATAGATAAAATAATATAGACATACACCCACTCCATATATAATTACGTTATGGAGTCCCTAGATCTTTGTCGAATTAGGGAAGTGGTCGTAGGAAGAGTATCTTGCCTTCCATGGTTTCCGGACAGTTTTCGGTCTCTTTCCAGTAAACCTAAGCGACCAGCTGGGCGATTAGGCTGTCGTGTTACTTCCTCCGCTCCCTTGGCCTGTCTAATCTCCGCAGTGGTAAGATGAGGAGGCCATTCATCTTCTTCTTTACTTAGGGAGTCGGGTCCACCTAACCAGCCGGGAGTATCTATCCGTTCTTGAGGAGTTGCTCCTCTGGAAGCGATGTCGGCTGGATTAATCGTCCCAAGGCAATGTCTCCATTGATCTACATTGGAGTTAATATCGTCATTATCTGAGGAGTATGGTGTTACCTCAGTGGGTTCGTCCACTTCACTGCTCCCCTCTTCCCAATCCTTTACTTGAAGTAGCCGGTCTTGTGGCAATCTTTCTTCAAGAGTTCTGCGGGAAGGGCCAGTAAAGTACCAACCTACTCTAGTTCTTACCGCATAAGTTTGTAATGGCTGCGGTTGAGCAGGCCGTTTCTCCAATGTCTCGAGCGCCTCATGCGCGTTTTGGCCGATGAGGATTTGCACTCCAGGATAATCGGTTTGGAATCGAGGTATCTCAAGATGTTGGATGCACTCGTCCTCGTCCCAATTATAAGGTTCTGCTTGAGTAGTAGCAAAGTTCTTTATAGCCACCATTTTTACTGACCTTATACCTTGTGTTCCTAACTTATCCTGGGGGGTGGACAACACACCTACATAGTAATCTGCCGTTAGGGTAGATTTCCAAACCTGCATAATTCCTGACATATTCAATTTAGTCCGGAACTTGGGTTGTCCAGCAAAGATATCTTCGGCTAGTTCTTGATCGATGAATGTTCCTGTGCTGCCGGAGTCAAGTAGGGCGTTCACTATGTAACTCTTGTTGGGACCATGAACTCGAACTTGCACTACAGGAAATTCTCTTATTCCTATGTTGGAAGTTGGAACTTTCCAAGATGGTTGTTTGTCAAAAGGAGTTGGAGTAAACTCGTCAGTGTCCCTTTCATCCGTAAGTGCTCGATACACTGTGGTATTTATTAGATAACAGGATTCGTTGGCATCGGAGAATTCGTCTGTATAGAATCCTTCCCACTCAGAACTTTGGTCAGTGTCGTTCACATCACTGAATTGGACATGTGATTTGGGCTCACTTACCTGACTCGGGCTGTTTCGTTCGAATTCCGTGTGTAACAAGCTATGATGTTTCGCGCCGCACTTAGCACACCTTGCGTCAGAGTAACAGGTTCGCCGCTGGTGTCCGCGTCTGAGACAGTTATAACATAACCGCTTATCCCACAGGACTCCACGTCTATCTGCCATGGATTTCTTTAGGAATTCTGCACACGCACTCAAACGGTGGGGCCCGTCGCACAACGCACATTTTGGTTTGATGTTACTCACCTTAACTTGGTTAACGTTCTGCACTCTCGTTCTTTCTTCGGGCTTTCTTCCGTGAATTCTCTTAGGAGACGTAGGAGGAGTTGTTGTTACCTGTTCTCTCCTGTCACTGGTTCGAGACTTGTATTTACTTACGTCTTTATAGGTCTTGTTGTCATAGTAAGATCGTTCGGTGTCTTTCCCGCTGTCCTCTTCTTGAGAAGCTTGGCTTTCGCCGTCGTCAGTATAACACACTGGTATTATCCTTCTCCTAGAAACGGGTTTCTCACTTACCTTATTTTCCGATGTTTTCTCTCTGGACTGCCTTATGAGTTGTAATTTTACTTCACTATCTAAGAAGGACATGAGATCAGCCATGGTAGGGCTTCGGCGTTGTTGTTCATTCATGTACAACACTTTCTTGTCCCAGCGCGTACATACTCCACCCTTTGGTAAAGTAGAGACTACGGCTCCAATGACCATGGAACTCTGATATTCATGCGACTTACCTAACCAGTCCAGTTGTCTACAGATCTCTTGAATTTCATCGGAAAACTCTATAATCCCGCTACTAAGGAAGTGTCGGGGGGCTACTAATTTTGCATACAAATACTTAGCTATGTTATCCTTGTTACCATACCTGATGTTTAATGTATCCCAAACTTGTCTTAATCCATCTGGATGTCCAATAAACTTTAACGCCATTAACTTGGGAGGTCCTTCCAAGCACTTGATGAGGAATCTAAGTTTCTCTCCGTTAGATAGTACAGAGTTCTGTATGCTATCTTTGTAATATTCGTTGAAAGGTAACCATTTCATCTCATCTCCATTGAATTTGACGATCTCTCCCACTTTGACCGCTTGGCGGGCTTCTGTTCTAGCCATCTGACGCGTAAAGCTTTCTTGGACCATCGTGTTATTTAATATCGAATTATCGGTATATAAATTTCTCGGATCATTATCAGGTCTATAGGGAATATCATTAATAACAGGTCTATAATCACCCTTAATAGGGTTTGCTATAGGAGTTTCAACTTCACTAGCAGTATAGATGCGTGTAGGCTCCACACCTTGCGCATGTAATACTTCAGACCTAACAGGTTGACACAATGTTACAGGGGGTATTGGTATGCCCTTTTGTATATTGACTAATTTGTCGCGTTCTAGCGCGATACTTTGCTGCACTTCTTGCAACTCTGCTCTACCTTCCCTCACTGTTCCCTTAAGTTGGTGGACAGTCTCCTGCATCTGTCCTAGCAGGAGATTCATCCCCCGCCGTCCCTCCTCCACCCACTCAACCGCCGAAGCGGGAGTCGCCAACATAGTAGCGGGCTGACGCGGGACGACGGGAGACAAATTATTGATTTCTCTCTCTGCTATCTGGACAGGGGTATTTGAATGGACTGTTCCACCGGGTACAGGCAGTGTAGTGCTATGTAAAGGGAATTTAGAGTTAAGCTCTGGAAGTGTAGGGGTCTCTAGCACAGAAGTGACTTTGGGAACTACAGGCCTAATTATTTCAGGTTCATCGACTATAGTAGGGAGTCTTTTGACCTGGATAAATTGTTCTATGGGTTCTGCACTACCTAAATCTGTGCTAGTTAGCTGTCTTTTAACAGCTGGGGGCAAATCAGGCAATTTGCGACGGTAATATGTTTTTCTACGCCTACTCAAATGAGATTTATTTCCTCCGCCTTCAGGATCGGTAGTATCGCCTTCCTCCGAGGATGTGTATCCTTGACGCTTGGGAGAAGATTTTCTCATCATCTGCATTTGATTAGCAGTAAACTGTTTATTTATACTGTCTTGCGTCTCTTGCAGCTTTTCCAACTCCAATTGGATAGTCGCCTCAGACGCTCTCCGTTCTGCTTCTGCCACTGTTGCCTTTCTTTCGGCTTCCGCCGCCTTTCTTTCTTCTTCTGCTTCTGCCGCTTTTGCCTTTCTTTCGGCTTCTGCTTCTGCCGCTTTTGCCTTTCTTTCGGCTTCTGCTTCTGCCGCTTTTGCCTTTCTTTCGGCTTCTGCTTCTTTTCTTTCTGCTTCTGCTTCCGCCGCCGCTGCTGCTGCTACCTTTCTTCTCTCTATCAGTTCTTTCTTTACTTGTTCTTCTTGAACTCTAATGAGGCGGAGTTTTTCATCACATTCAGCTTGGTTTGCAGCTAACATTTCGGCATCGATTGAGTCCAATATAAGCTTGGTTCCTTCACTATTAGGGGAAAGTCCATGCAGCCGTCTCCTCAACTCTTCGTCTCCTAGGAATCGCTGATAGTCGGACAAATAAATGTCGATAGCGTCTCTAGTTCGCGGCTTCTCTGCTGCTGTTAATTCGCTTTCCACTTCGCTTTCCACTTCGCTTTCCACTTCGCTTTCCACTTGAGGAGAAGCAGCGTCGGTTGATTCTTCAAAGGTTGGTCGCTCATCATAAACCGTATCCGCCATCTTCGCTCCGCGTTCGGGTCTCCGCTCAGCAGTATCCGAACAACTGGAGCCATCGGGCCGCTGAGAACTAGGTTCTGGGCTAGGAGGTTGCTGCTGTTTGATAGCTGCTTCTTGATCCCGCTTGACTTGGGCCCGAGTGCCGATGATAGACCTACGGTGTTCTACTAGTCTAGGGTCTGACACTACTACGGTAGGGATGGCCTTTCTTACAGCAGGAGGTGACTTAGACTTGGATCTAGGATGTTCTATACTGGGATCTGGGTCACTGATCTTTTTAAGACACTGTCTAACAGTCATTCTAACACTTTCCAAAAGACTATCCGACAGTGATTGGGTTGTGTCCGACATGTTTGTTTACACAGTCGAATGCCTACAGCTATAAATACAGTTAAAGCAAGTCTAGTAATTCAGTATCACTGCTAGCCTAATAATTAATTACCGATACTGCTACTTAATATAGCGGGATATATATATATTATATCAGAATACCGGTATGCTTATAGTATATATAAGTATTATTACAGACTAGATTTGCCACAGAGTACCGGTGTATAAATTTAGCACAAATATATATATAAATATATAAATATATAATAGGCCTATCGTGGATACCGGTATACAGCTTACACTTATAATATATATAAAGTATAATTATGAACTAAAATTAATTACAGAATACCGGTATGATTTCAGCTCAAATTTATAGAAATAAATATAATAAGCCTATAGTAAGTACCGGTATGTCAATTATTTTTAGAATAATTGAATTTCTGAATATTTTAAGGTTACTTAGTTACTTTAACTTACTTTATTACCGTTGTTTAAGCAGTAGTCCAACTGGTAGTGAGACCTAGTTATTGTATGACAGGCCTACTATTTATAAATCGTTTGATTTGATTTATAATATTTATATACCCGTTATATGGGTTTTTGTCAATATTTGAAATAAATGTGATTATTTCTGGGGGAGTCACTACACAGAAGCTGAACGCCTCTCAGTGAAGTGCTATTTATTTGACACTAAAACTGATAATTCTAATTTACCTAAGTTACTTAATACTACAAATTACTTACGATACGGGTGAGATTAATTCTCTAATTAAACACAACAAAATATTACGTACGAATTTTTTTAGGGTAATTTTACAGGAAGTCTACAAACCAGTCCAACAAAGGGTTAGATTTCTGGCTATTACAAAGGACAGGGTACTACGGTATTTGAAATAATAAGTAGTAGTAAATATATTGTACTGTCCAGATAGGAAAATACCACCGCCTGACGACCTATAACCGTATCGCTATAGGTACAACGTTATGTATCACGGATTGTTCCTACCCAGAAGTTAATAGAGCTAACGAATGTGCCTATCAACCACTTTACAACACAAAAATACTGCCTACACTAATTACTTCGGAAGGCACTGTACTCTAAACCCTAAATTAGGTACAAGTACCGGTATAACAAATAATCAGTAGTTAAATATACTTGAACAGTTAAAAGAACCACGGCATCTGCTGGAGTGACCGAAGCACAAAGTCGTCAGTCTTTACCTACGCCAAGCAGCCCTGATGTAGTACCGGGGTTAGTTTAACTATAACGGTATGTATAACAAGCACAATTACTGTAGGAATAAACTTGGGGACATGAATGTTGCGAATAATCGCATAAACTCTGAATAATAAATATTACGCTACCCGTACAGAATACTCAAACAAAATACAAACCAAACGCTGGCAGACTACCACTAAGCCTAAACAAACTACTGTATGTGCAGATTCTGAAACTGTTAGTTAGTATGCGTTCTAACACGGTAGTACGACTTACTCTTTAAGAGGGGATTGACCTTACCGCTTATGGCTGCCCCAACTTACTAACGGCACTTGATCAGACCAACTCTACACACGCAGCAATCCCTTCAGACCTAAAAATAGCTAGACAACAATCCAGCCTACAAATATTTGAGTAATAACTATTACGGTACCTGAACAGACCACACAAACAAACACAGGCTAAAACACTGGCAGACTACGATCAAGCCTAAATAAACTACAGTATATGCAGACTCTGAAACTGTTAGTTAGTATGCGTTCTAACACGGTAGTACGACTTATTCTTTAAGAGGGGATTGACCTTCAGCATATGGCTGCCCCAACTTACTAACGGCACTTTATCAGACAAACTCTACACACGCCGTAATCTCTCCAAACTCAACAACAGTCAGACAGCAGCTCAGCCTACAATTATCTGAACAATCTGAGCAGGGTCACACGCCTTCTGCTCAATATTAGCCTACTAGGAAATAAAACCGACAGAAATAGGTAAAATCTCAATAAAAATTCAGGGCTGCAGTCCCTGATTAAGTACTAAGACCTACCAGTATACAATAATCAAAATCGAATAATACTAAATGTACTTGTACAGCAGTACCGGTACCGGTGATGACAGTTAGGCCTACTGACCTACAAAGTACCGGTTCAGTTTTACCAGTCACTACGGTATTTTGCAACCTTATTGCCTACTGCAATAAGATTATAAACTGTTACTGTTCGACAGAACAGTATTAAACTGTATTTAATGCCTACACTTGCAACCTTATTGCCTACTGCAATAAGATACTAACTGTTACTGTTCGCGCTTTTGAAGACCTTTAGCAGTTTAACCTGCCAAAATTTATATGTCTTTTAGTTAATTAACACACCTTTAGCATACGACAATATTTTATGCTAATAAACAAAACATTAGCCGAAGCCAGCCCATGCGCGATCATTCACCCGATGGATCTACACCCGGGAGGCTGAATTCGGATGCTTAGATTTTATTATTGCAGTGTAAGGTTGCAGTGTAAACCTATTGTATTATTCGATAGATCACTAATAATTAATTTCTGACAGATATTATTAACTTTCGGGAAATATTAACAGTTCCTTTGGGACGTGGCGCTCTATCTATTTAAACAGAGCTAGGACTTATACTAAACGCAACGATAAGGCTTATGATTAAAGTATAAGTCGCATTCTTTAGGAAATGCTTTGTTACCAGTCACATCACACTCACAATCATGCACACTATTCTGCCGACCGTCAGTATATTTGATCACACATAAAGAGTACAGCAATTGACTCAGGTAGTGTCTACTAAATAACATTAGATTCAATACACACCACATTGATATAAATCGCAATTGTTATATATAGCCCGCCTCTCTAACCTGTAGTGTATCAAGAAAATTGGGAATTTTGGGTGATTTATCCGTATTCTCCAAAGAGCAATATTTCCATCAACAAATAGATACAATTAATAACTGACGGTAAATAGCAGTACAAACAATATGATTAGTGCAGTTAAATTAAGTGAGGTAACACCGCCGGTAACAGTTATACTTTCTATAATCTAAGCAGTTTTACTAGAGTTCTTAGAGCCGGTGTTTCTGGCTTAGACAGCAATAACAACAAAGTATCAAGTCAAAGCAGTAAGACTGAACACTCTCCTTATAATCGGCTGAAAAGCTACACGTCGACAGGAAAAATCGCTCTGATTGGCTCAAGCCAAACAAAGAACTATGCGTCCAATGGCTGTTTCCATGTCAGCAACCAGCTGTTAGATGTCGTAATATGAATCATCACGGCTAAGCTGTGAAAGGTAGTTGGTGCATTGCAGGTTTTTTGCCTTACCATGTCCGCCAAAACACGTATATAGCAGAATGACTTTTATGTCCGTTAAAACACCCGTAACGGTACCTTGCGGGCGAGGGGAATATATATACAGTTAGAGAACCTTTTTAGAGTATTCCAGCGCCTGGGGGGAAACTGGATTGCGAAGCAAAGGGGCCAGTTATATCCCACAGAAGCTTTTACACAAATGTATAAACAAAAACTCAACTAATATATTATGAAAATTGAAGGTCTATACAATATTAAACAAAATAATACATTATCAAAAGACAAATTTAATTTTAGCATCACAACAACTATATCCAAGAAATTTAACAAAACCGCAAATCAGTCAAAGTGAAAAGGGGGACAGTTCCCCCCTTCAAACCCCCTTTCAATCAGCACCCCGTCCCAAAAGCAAAGCCGCACCCAGACCCAGTCCAGCAGAACAACCTATGGAGATAGATATTATGACAACACACCCTTATAAATTTGTGTGATTTGAGTTTTATGTTCGTACCACTATTGAGTTTTATAATATTTGTAAGAAATGTTAAAACTTATCTTATGCCAATGTAGTAATGGTATTAAAATATAATTAAATTAATTTGCACTATTAATGCTTCAGCTAAAAAATGATGCTAATCGTAAGTAATAAAAAAAATAAGAATAATATTTAGAACTTTCTACTTATATCCTATACAAAATAATCAGCCCAAATGATTCGTGGAATAATAATAATATAATCCTACTGCAGTTGTATAATTTATTTTGTTTATTGACAACTCAACTATTTTCTGTCTATCCCTGAGAGCTGATAAAGGATGTGTAGACTCAGCCAGCAGCCAGCAGCAGGAGGGGTGTAGTCAAGAAATTCTGCCTTGATGGAATTTTTTCTATCTCAGGCAGCCCTGCACTACACAGCTAGCTGCTGCAGCAGCTCAGGCAGGAGTTGTTACTTTACCATTGCTTTTTATTTCGCGACAAAATAATTTCAAAAAAACGAAATATATCGAATACCACACATTGAATTGATCTGATATTTTGTAACGCGATTATGAACCACCAAAGCAATTTACTTGTAAAATTTCAACAAAATCGCCAGGCAGGAAGTGCCTGAACCTAGATAATTATCAGTCAGTCAGTGTTATATATCCTGAGATTTTTACAGTAATGTATCCCTGAGATTCTTACAGTAAGTATCCCGCCTGTCGAGCGGGCTCCTAACTATGATAAAATGGTGATAAATTATATTTATAGTTGATTACTACTACAGATTTATTGATCTGCCTCTTAGGTTGAACATACAGTAGAGATACAGTTCAGTTGTAAATAGTAAACTGTGGGTGCGGCTATAAATAATATATACCAAGTTAACAAAATAACGCGCTAAGAAAACAAAATACAATCTTTTATTTTGTAATAATATATTAATGAAGGCCTACTCATTATAATTACTGATATATTGGATTGAAAAATCTCGAACGTTGGAACATAATTTAAAAATATGTATTTTTTCACAGCGTTTTTTGAATAAGAAAATAGGAAGTGGATTTGAATAAAATCGTTATACTCCGAACAGAATGAGCCCTAAATCAGATCCCTGCGATCAAAACTCTCTCTCTTCTTTCCAGTGCGGTCCCCCCAGAACTTTACTCCCCAGAGGAAACCCCAGTACTCATTTAGCTACCACTTAAGGATGCAAGGCAGAGAGGCACCCTGGCTGGTCCCTTTAAAGCATTCGTGCCGAAACGAAAACTGCCCTGGCCCATGTGAGGATCGAACCCACGACCTACAGGAGATGTGAATTCAATGCAACCACTACATCAAGGTGGAACCATGGTTAAAGACTGTGTGACTATAGACTATGTGAATAATTATTTATCTATTAAACAAAGGAAATTGTTCTGATTTTAACTGTATAAACTATTTAAACATTCTAATTGAATAAAAAAAAGTTGAGACTTGATTTATAGGCTAATTACTAATTAGATAAAAGCTTTATATTTCAAATTTAAAACTTGGAGATGTATATACATAATTTTATATACACAATAAATATACAGTATTCACTTACGCGGTTGCTGACTCAGATGAATCGAACGTGATTTCGACAACCTGAACCACTTCATTTTTGCTGACTCTTTTAAAATCAGCAATAGATACAGTACCCAGCATTTTTTGAATCTGTAACAAAAACAAGATATTATTATATACCCGGTACGGGTTTATTAAATTCCCATATCATAACAATAAGACAACCATAACATAATGTACTGGTACGAAACACGAACATTGTACATACAATGTTCGTGGCCTTGATAAAGGATATCATAACTAAACATTTAACTAACATCTTCCTTTGTATGGGATGTTGGAACATTAACAATCCGCAGTTTATTTGTCAGGTTGTTGCGCCGACGAGATTTTGGGTCGGATCTTTCGACAACCAAAACTTGACCGTGAAATTCCTTTCCTAAAACAATTGTTGCATATCATTTTAATTGCATTGTTCTGGTTAGAAAAATATGTCTCAGTAGTGTAAAGTACCGGTAGCGGTAACATTTTACAGTACCTTAATTAATATATTGATGTTTTATTCACAACTCAACAAACTGTGTCGTATCATATAATTTAAATCATTTATAAGTAATTAATTAATTTATTTAATATTACCGGTATTATTAGGCCTATATTGGCATCACTTTATTCCAAAGTGATGGAACTAACGAATTAATAATTCGTGAAAGTATGTTTAAATGCCGCTTATAGGCACACAAACCTAAAATATAACAACACAAAAACTAGTAGACTAGTAGGTCTCTACAAAATGAACAATATAACTTACCATTTAGAACTTCGCAAGCCCTAACTTACCATTTAGAACTTCACAAGCCCTCTTTGACGTTTCATTGTCTACCAAATCCACGAACCCAAACCCTCGTTGCTGCTTCAGTGTGATATTCTCTACTGTAAACCCATTCTCGGAAAATAGGTTCCTAAGACCAGCTTCATCAACATCTGTGCTTATGTTACCTATATAAACTTTGACAAGATCTACTGCCATGGCTTTCCAGTTAATAGATGCAGGAGTTTCGAATTTTCAGAAGCGGATCAGTCCTGATTAATATAATAAGTTATTGATGGTTGAGTTGAGTGATTGAAGTTGAAATATTGAATGGAAGTGAACCTGGCAAGTAGAAGTAGGCTACTGAAGTACAGGTAGTCCGACTGTCCGACAGAACAGAAACTAAAGAGTAAGAACAACTGAACATAACAATGCTGCAATGCCTTAAGTTCAGTTGTAAGTTAGAACTGTAGAAAGGTTTCAGCTGAAAATGTACCGGTCCGGTAGCATAGGCCTACTATTCCAGTATTCAGCTATTATAAGTTATCATAGAAGTACCGGTATTACTGAGCCCATTTGATGTGCGAAACGAAATGCTTTTTTCTCGAAAAGTCAATTTTTGCCTGTTTTCAAATGTGCACCATTTCCTTAATTTTCCTTCAATTTGCCGGAAAATCTACAGACAGACACCCAGGTCTTGTATTTAATGTGGTATAAATTTTACGGCTGCAGAGGACGATGTGCACTTCGCGCAGCACGTGAAAAACTGTCTTTTCTAGAAAATACTTAACTTAATTTGACTAGGCCTAACTGTCTGACTGTCAGTGTCAGTACCGCCCTTCCAGTACCACAACCAGACAACCGCACTGCCGTTACGTATACTGTTCAATTGTACCGGCGGCACTGGGAGAGGAGAGGAAGAATGACAGTTTAAGTGCCTGAAACGATTTACGATTACTTAGCAGACATTTGGCGGATGTCATCCTGTTATCTGCAGCTGTCATTCTGTGGTAGATACTGAGATAAGACACGGTCTCGGTCCGGAAACACCCCCAACGTGTTGTCGTTGCTCGATGGTAATGAAGCGGGATGACGCGAACAAGTAAAATTGAATTGTTGCCATATATTAAATATGATACTGATATAGCCTAGGTTTAGTTGGAATTGTGGCCCATACTTGTTGCATGTATTAATTATAATTTTTAGTGAATTTCGTACTTTTTAAATTATATAGGTATATGTAACTTTACAATATAATTATGTAAATTAATTAATAAATTTTTAATAATAGTTTTTTTAGTTAGTTAGGCCTATGTACCTAATTTATAAGTTATAAATTATATTACTGTGTTACAGTGCATATTTTTAGGAATTGTGGTATTTATACAATAATAAATCAATTTGCAGTTTGTGGCATTTATTAATAGGAATGAATGAATGAATAATTCGTTTAATTTCCTGTACATAATGGAGGAATGTAAATAGGAAAATTACCGTTAATCACAAACACAGATTACATAAAACTTTATAATTACAGAAATAATACGTTAACATTACTTTAAAAAGTACGGTAAGATAGTTAAAAGCTAGTCAGCTAGTTAATTAGCAGTTTCAGTTTATTAGGTACCGGTACCGGGTAATATCACATTTGAGGCACAGTGGTAAGAAATTTTTTATCGATTCCCCTATGCCAGTATGCCCGTCTGCCCGTGGCGAACCACTTTTACTTTTTTTTTTCAAACTTTGATGATTCCCCTATGCCCGTGGCGAACCACTTACACTTTTTTTTCAAACTTTGATGATTCCCCTATGGCCATGCTGCCATGGCGAACCACTTATACTTTTTTCAAAAGTTTGTTCATTCCTCTGTGCCCTTATCTGCTTATTAAGAAACCTAATTATTTGAAAGTTTATTTATTAACGTTTTATTTATTTATTAATAGTAGTAATAATAACAATACTTTATTACGATTAGCATACATTGCCCTGTAATATTGCATAGCCTATATAATTACCTAATTAACTAAAACTGCTAATGAACTACCGGTATGTATTAATTAATGGCACAAACTGAATATTATTTATTGATTTATTATTGTACAAAATGCCACAATTCTTAAAAATATGCACTGTAATAATACAGATATAATAATGGCTTAATAATAATTTAAGGTTGACTTAAAAAAACGTACTAAAAAATGATCGATTAATTAAAAATTACTTAGTAGTCCTTATAAATTACATAATTAACCCTGCCCCGGTATGGTAAAAAATTATCCTTCAACGGTAACGTGGGGTATTTTTATACCCCAAATCGATAAGACATTTTAAGTAACATTAAACAGAAAAACACTTGCAATCCCCCTCCCAGAATTTGCCAAATGGTGAAAAAATAAGTTGTGAATTTTTTTTTTCAATTTGGTTGAAGTCTACCCAACGCTCAATGCCACAAAAGTTATCCCACTACAATCGCGATCATCGTTAACGTCGCGATGGGGCGTTTTGCAACAAGATACTATCATAGTTAAGCATTAGCTGTGAGAGTGTTTCTCATTTTAGGTTTTTTAGTGGTGTTATGGGTCAAGTACACCCTGAAGTATACCATTGCAGTTCCAATAAGCATAAAATGAGTCAAAACCACCACTAAAAGTCAACAAAGTGATATTTATATACAGATATATCACCTCGCAATAGCACAAGATCTTGAATTGTAATATGAAATATACACCATGACTGCAAAAGTACTGATGATTTGGTCATAAAATGTGATTATTGTCCAACTAAATTATACATTGCAGTTTCAATGCACCCAAAATGAGACCCAAAAGGCCAGAACACCTCTAAGAAAGCCTACACAATAAGAATTATTCACATATACTTAGCAATCTATCGCATCGCGATTAGGCCGAAGTCTTGGCTTGTGAAATACAGGCCACACAATACAGTAGCTTCATAATACTGATAATTTGGTCTTAAAAGACAAAGTTAAAACATGCCTCTAGCTGTCTAGTACAACTAAATCGACCATTGTGGTTCCAATGAAACCAAAATGAGTCACAAAGCACCACTAAACGAGCACCATAACGTTATGGGGTATTTTTATACCCCATCTTACCTAACTAAGTTGTTTTCAAATTAAGGGCCCATAACATTTTTCATAAACAAAATTTTATGGGTTTGACCCCCACAATCGTTAGATTACAAGTTTTTTGGAAGATACTATGAAGTTGGACATACATAATATGAGAGATTGTCGAAAAATATCAAAAGTAATCCCCTTGGGGTATTATTTTACCCCACGTTACCGGGGGAGGGTTAACAATTACAGAATTATTATTAAAAATTATTATTAAAAAAACTATTATTAAAAATTTATTAACTATTGATTAGGCCTACTGGCTGACTGGTCTTCATGAATAATACTTACTGACTTAGTATAAAATGCCACAACAAATTACTGTAAAGTAATTCACAACATAATTTTATTGTAAGTGAAATTATTAAAAAATATATCATAAAAAATATTCGACATCAGTGCGGGCAGAGAGATTGCAGGATTGCCGATTCCGCATCTGGCTGTCTGGCAGTCTGGTGCGTGTGCATCTCCACATGAGTCAGTGAGTTGATGAGCGTCAGGTCGACGTAGAGAACGAGACTTCCTCGAAGATAACTTCATTGCCATCGAGCAACGACAACACGTTGGGGGTGTTTCCGGACCGAGACCGTGTCTGACAGTCTGATCCACCACTGACTGACTGACTGACAGACTGACTGAAAGACAGAAAGACGACTGCAGATTACGTCCGCCAAACAGCCAAATCTCTGCTAATCGTAAATCGTCAAGGCACTTACATGACTTAAACTACCAATTGTAGGCCTACCGACGGCCCGTCGGTACAATTGAACATTGAACATCGCCATTTAAAATATTGTTTGACTATTAGTTGATTGCCTACCGGTACTTATAGCAGTATAGGATTGCTAGTGCTGTAGTCTGGTAGTGCGGTTGTCTGGTACTGGCAGGTGGCAGGGCAGTCGCAGTACCGGTAGTACTGACAGTGGTCAAATTCAGAAATTAAGAAGTATTTTTCTAGAAAAGACGGTTTTTTCACGTGCTGCGCGAAGGGCACATCGTCCTCCCTCTCCCTCTGCAGCCGTAAAATTTACATCACATTAAATACACGACCTAGCTGCCTAGACAGCTAGAGTGTCTGTCCACTGTCTGTAGATTTTCCGGCAAATTGAAGGAAAATTGAGGAAATTCTGCACATTCAGTTCAGACTGAGGTAGGTCAGTAGGTTTAGTTAGGTAGGCCTACCGGTCTGCCGGTACCGGTAGTTTAAAAATTGCATTCAGGCATTGCTGCATTCAAGCATTGGCAGATTGGCGGACGTGCTTTTGCTGTTCTGCGCGTATAAATATTTTGTCAGCCTCAGCCTGCTGGCCTGTCAGCGCGCTTGAACATTTCCTCGGTTGATCGGCGCGCGGGTAAACTGTTTACGGTACCGGTATCTTATCTCTGCTAATGTCTGAATGCAAAATGCAGTACAATGAAATCTGAAGTAACAAAGCATTGTTTACCTATCGTACCGGTACCCCTACACATAGGCCTTCCGTTATGCTACTGTCTGACTGTGCTATCACCTTATCAGCTTATGTCTGCATGTTGTAACTTCTGAATTCGTGATTGAATCAGCGGTGCCGCGTTGATTGATTGATTGATTGAATTTTTTCCCATATAAAAATACATACTGCACAATACTGAAATAATATATATAAATCACAATTTACCGGTAATTTATTTTACATTGTTTTATGTAAATTATGTAAATTAATGGATGGTAATACATTTGTTTGAAATTATATAATAAAATTGTCTTGCCTAGGTATCATAAATGGTCTTCTAACTCTGTACAGTAGTTTACAATAAATCACGTGTA
Source organism: Nemertoderma westbladi (assembly GCA_032718475.1). Classification (NCBI taxonomy): domain Eukaryota; kingdom Metazoa; phylum Xenacoelomorpha; order Nemertodermatida; family Nemertodermatidae; genus Nemertoderma; species Nemertoderma westbladi. The sequence goes on along the minus strand of JAUCBJ010000883.1, from coordinate 4,254 downwards.
CCGTATATACATACATTAAACTTGAAATAAAATAAAATTTACAGTTTAAAATATATCTGTTACGTAGCTACAGTTTAAAAAGTAGTATCACATACGTACAGTAAAATTTATTTAACAAGGTACAATAAAATACGAACACGTAGTTTAAAACTTTTCACATATTATGTATAGTAAAATTAACTCGGAGTATCAGTACGTAACTACAGTTTAAAAAGTAGTATCACATACATACAATGAAATTTATTTAACAAGGTACAATAAAATTTATTTAACAAGGTACAATAAAATACGAACACATAGTTTAAAACTTATCACATATGTACAGTAAAATTAACTCGGAGTCTCAGTATAATTTTATACAATAAAACAAGGTATACAAAATAAAACAAGGTAGACAAAATAAAACAAGGTAGACATCAATAAAACAAGGTAGACAAAAATAAAACAAGGTAGACAAAATAAAACAAGGTAGACATCAATAAAACAAGGTAGACAAAAATAAAACAAGCAGAACCTTAAAATAAAAAAACAAGTAGAAAATGTGCAATATTAGATTAAAATGGAGGGATAGCCTTATGAGGTTTCACCTCGTTTCCATAAGGGTCCCTGTGCTCTATGCGGCAGACAATATTATTTGCACCAAAATTGTAATGAAAATGGAATGGCGCCAATGAAATGCTAAAAGTAACTGAAAAATACAATAAAAAATAGCAATAAATGCAATAATAAAAACACTGTAATATATAAAATATAGCCTATAAAATAAATAATTATGAAGTTCAATAAAATACAATGTTTGTTATGTTAATTAATAATCATAATAAATGTATTCATTTGCATTTTCGCTTAGCAGCTGCTGTAGGTAGTAGTCTTTGAGGTTGTGTTTGAACACTTCTAAAGTTTTCACGTTCGTTAAGCTTTGAGGCAGCTCGTTCCAAATTTTTGGGCCCAAGTAAGTGAACGCTTTCTTGCCGCAAACTGTCGTACAATGGGGGAGCGCAGCTGATGACTCAGTAGAACGCAGTGAGTGTGTTTGACAACGAAGGTCAACGAGGTCTGACATGTAATCGGGTGATATGTTGTTAACAATTTTGAACATATGTGATGCTATAACTGCCTTTATTCTTTCGTTTAGAGGGAGCCAATTTATTTCTTTGAAGTGTTGGATTCCGATATGTTCACGAGGACCGTAACCAAGGCAATATCTGACACATTTCCTCTGCAGTGCTTCCAATTGCTTACGAAGGCGTTGAGTTATGCTGTAAAACCAAGTAGATGCGGCATAATCGATATGTGGTTATATCAGTGTATTGCATAGCAAACGTCTTGTATAGTAGTCTAGTAATCCGCCATATCTATGTAAAAACTTCAATCTATTGTTACATTTCTTTATTACCTTTGTGGCCATCTCGGTCCCACTTAGATGTTGGTCTAGCACGGAGCCAAGGTAAGTGACCGATTTTGCATTTTTTATACGTTGCCCACCACAATAGACTTCTAGTTCAGGAGAGGAAGCTATCTTTTGGTGTGTTCCAATGAGTATGCTGTAGGTCTTATCAAAGTTTATTGTCAGTTTATTTTGTACACACCAGTCGAATACTCTGTCCATTGTTGAACTCAAACTTTTAGAAATTAATTCTGAGTCATCATTGGTTTTTATTAAGTTTGTGTCATCGGCAAAGGTTGGGTCCAGGGTGTCATCCTCTATTACCATGTGGAAGTCGTTAGTGTCTCCTTGGTACAGTAGAACTCCCAAGATAGATCCCCGGGGAACACCATTTTTAATAGGTTTAGTCTCCGATCGTGTGTTGCCAATAGCAACGAACTGTTGTCTACCAGAAAGATATGATTCGAACCAATCTTTTGTTTTATCGGTAGCGCCCATAGCCTTTAGTTTTTCTAACAATATATTGTGATTCACACAGTCAAAGGCTTTTCGAAAGTCTATAGTAACCATACCAGTGAGTTTGCCATTGTCCATACCATTTCTAATAGCGCTATCTACAAAGATTAATGCCGTTTCAGTTGAATATCCCTCCCGAAAGCCCGACTGAAGTTTATTTATTAGTTTGTTATTGATATAGTGGTCTTGTAGCTGGTTAAATGCAACTCTTTCAAGTATTTTAGACATTATTGGAAGTAATGAGAGCGGGCGAAAGTTTCCTCTCTCTAGTCGCGAACCACTGCTTTTATATGCAGTCTTTACACGAGCAATCTTGTAACTTGTAGGGTACTTAGTGGTTATTATAGATTGGTTAATAATATGCAGTAGGGGGGATATAATGACTGATAACCCATCCTTTATTATCTTTGCCGGTATCTCATCCGATCCAGTGGCTTTAGAAACATCAACCCTAGAACATATTTTGTAAACCTCGTCATATGTCGTAGGGTGTAATTCGAAAGAATTTTCCACAACTCCCAGTTTTTTGTAATAGTCCACCACCTTCGGAATATCGTAGTTTCCACTAGGTGGCGGCAACTTACTTACGAGCTCATCTGCTATTGTTAAAAAGTAATCATTAAAATAATTACATACATCTTCGGTGTTGCTACATATATTTCCGTCTATTTTAAGAACGGTAGGAGTTGAGGGATCCTCTTTTATTTTTTTTGAATGGGGGCCAATGTCTTTCAATGCTTTCCAAAGTTTTTTACTGTCTTTACCAGCCAATGCAATTTTCTCTTTGATATACGCAGTCTTCTTCTTTCTAATTATAGTTGTAGTTTCATTGCGGGTTTGTTTTAGAAGTTGTTCATCATTATGGCTGCGTGTCTCTTGGAATCTATGGGTTTGTTTATTTCTATTAATAATGGCTTCTTTGACCTCAGTATCCACCCAGGGCTGAGAATGACATCGAACTCGATACTCGCGTTTGGGTGCTAGTTTATCTAGAGCAGTATTTAGAGCTAACGTTAAAATATTGGTTGCCTCATCCACATCGGTAGTAGTTGCTATCTTATCTATTTCTCTATTGTTATGCAATTCGAATATAAGTTTCTCAGCAGTATATTCATTATAGGATCTACACTTGATATATTTTGGTTCCTTAGGACAACATTTTTTACGTTTTCTAGTTGCAAACACCATGTAATGATCACTTAACGTATCCTTAATTACTCCAGAAGTAATTACCATATTTGGGTTTGAAACAAAGATATGGTCCAATAGTGTAGCAGTTGTTGAAGTTACTCGAGTTGGCTCCCGTATTAATTGAACTATACTGTTCGACTCACAGAATTGCAATAGTTGTTTCAGGTTGTTATCGATATGTTGTATTCCTAGTGGATTTTTGACTATCTCACCCATTAATGGATTTATCACAGACATCATATTTGTATTAGTATCACCCATTGTTATTACCTCTTTATAGCGTGATAAATCACCTGCAGTTATTTCGAGGTTTTCGAATATAGAATAGTCAGCATCGGGTCTATAAATTACTCCAATGAGTATCGGTTTCGTCTTAGGAAGGTATAATTCGCCAATTAACAGTTCAGAAGGAGTGTCATATGACTGGGGCTTCACCTCAAATGGTAAGTGTTTACGTACATAGAGTGCAACCCCCCCTCCATTCCCAGTTCTGTCTCTCCTATATATATCATATCCATCAATATTTACTTGTTGGTTTGTTATTGAGTCATCTAGTTTAGTTTCAGTTATTGCAATAACATGGATAACTGGAGGGTTCAACATTACATTTAATTCATGTACTTTATATCGTAGACTGTTTATGTTTATATGAAGAAAGTGTATTCCACTCCGTTCAAAGTTTAATAGCCAGGGGTATGGGTGTGAGCCAACTGAATGTTCCTCACATGTGGTAGCGAGGCAGTAAGAAGCATCTGCAGTAGGTAGTCAATCTAGACGTTCAGCTTCGTTTCTCGTCACATCCAATCTCGTGGATTGTGATCGTTGGCGGGAGATACGTCGTTTCTGCCTAAATTGATATTCCATCTCGCGTTCAAATTTAGACAAATCTTTGTTGAAATATAATCGGTTGCTACCAACTACGAATACCTTCCGGGATATAACCTTCAATGCCTCTTCAATGGAATTAAATGTAAGAAGCAGTGGACGAGGGTTGTTATCCTGTCTTGGTTTACCTAGTCGATGGATTCCATAGTAGGGTAATCTTTCATTCAGAGACTCTTCTAGGAACTTATTATCAGCTTCACACTGCATAGCTGTGTTACTTGCACCATCGCCAGGTACTCCATGTATAGGGATGTCCCGGAATCGATATTTTGATT
>JAUCBJ010000882.1:0-19252 GCA_032718475.1 Nemertoderma westbladi | reverse complement strand
TTCTATTAGTAACTTGCTGAGGCTGACTGTAGCGTAGCCTGCAGACTGTCAAAGCAATGTATTCAGGTATTGCACTCGTTCTGTATTGTACAACTGTAGCTGTACTACCGGTACTGTAGACTGTAAGTAGGTAGGAGTGTAGGCCTACCGGTTTCCGGTCCGGTCAGACGGTACAGTTCAATCTTTGCAGTTTCATCTTCTGTATTGAAGAACACCAACGCATTATAATTAAATGTACGTAAGGTATAATTAAATTGGTATTAGTACGTTTGAACGACACTAGCCAAACAATCATGAAATCAGATAGAAACTGATAAAAATTGTTACCGGTACCGGTATACTGGTATAGCAGTATTGTTAGGCCTACTGCTGTACTGTTACTTACTGGCCTACTGTTTGTATACTGTACTCATTGACTGTACTGTTACTTACTGGCCTACTGTTTGTATACTGTACTCATCATGACTATGGCTGAATTAAATTTCATTGAGATTGGGAAACTTATCGAGACTGAGGAGCGCGCTATTGAGTTTGCTCAAAGCGTGGAACTTCTCCCCCGAACTCTACAATCAAATGGGCAACCAACCCTACGTCTTTGTCCTTTTCCGGGTTGTACTGCGCAAGCTAAAATTACGCTGGTGAAGGACAGGGGATTCATGCGGCTTGTTTGGCGTTGCTCCGGTGCTAATAAGCACAAGCGAACTGCACGTTCTGGAACGTGGGTTCTAATTATGGGACGACAGTGGATGGGCCGTGGGTGTTTGGACTGGTATGGAAACGTCCAGATAATAAAGTCGACATCCGCCTCTACCACGTTTTGCATCGTGATGCAGACACCCTCCGTCCTATTTTGGAGAAACATGTCGCCGGTGGAACCAAAGATACAGTCCGACGAATGGTCTGCGTATTGCGGTGTGAATGTTGGCATAACAAACGCCACAAACCCGTGGTCTGCTACCAATGGAACAGGGACCTACATACACGAAACCGTCAACCATTCGGTAGAGTGGGTGAGTGCGACTGGCACCCACACTCAACGTATAGAGTCGATGTGGGGCCACTTAAAGACGTCAGTCATCCGCAATAAGAAATGCACAACACCGCAACTTATTGCTGGCCACCTGGCAGAATTTCGGTGGAGACTTTTAAATCGCGACCGACCTTTCTCAAATCTCCTTGCACTTTTCAAACATTACTACCCTTGCTGAATGTCTATACTGTACCTTATACCTTAACCAACCCAAACGGCCCTTTTCAGGGCCAACTACTGTACGACCTGACTTCAACCCAAACGGCCCTTTTCAGGGCCATCTACTGTATGACCTGACTTAACCAACCCAAACGGCCCTTTTCAGGGCCAACATATGAAATAAACAACCGTATCGCAACAGCGTTATTAGCTTGTAATATTTTTTTACAATAAGATACACCCTCAGTCGGGGTAAATATTAATTATAATATTAGAAATATGTATGTACGGTAGACTGTAATTAAGATTACGTACGCATAGTAAATCGTAATTAAACTAATAGATTAAGCTAAAATATTACATAATTAAGCTAGTAAATAATAGTAATAGTAGGAATAATAGTAGTAGTAAGTAATATATTGTAGATTAAAATAATACATTCCCTTCAAAGAACTTAATAAATAATACCCATGCAATCCGCAAGGTGGTGAACAATACTGCTATACCGGTACCGGTACCATTATTTATCTGATTTTAGGCTTGTTTGGCTAGTGTCGTTCAAACGTACTAATACCGGTCCTCATTCCTAGTATCCTAACACTTACCCCATGGGCTGTTACCTCTCTGATTGACAGCGCAACAGCCCCTATAGGGTATAGGGCTGATATAGAAGCCGTTCCGTACAGGAATATTGATCCGTGAATTAACCAATCAGCTCACTCACTCAATCAGCTGTTTTCATACAGGAATTTTGGATATTTCCAAAGACTCAAGAGTCAAGACCCAATTATAAAGACCTGCATAATATATTGTAACATGTGTTAACTTTCGTTTATTGTTTTGTTTTGGTTCCCTCAACACGCCTCCATGTAACCTGCTCCTTTACTAAACCTGCTCCCCTTGATAGTAATATTATGTGGGGGACAACTCTTTCTGAATGGATCAAAAATTCCTGTATGAAAACAGGAATATTGATCCGTGAGCTGATTTGGTTATTCACGGATCAATATACCTGTACGGGGAACGGCTTGTGAATGCTAGCGGTTGGATTTTGTGGGCTAATATGCTCGAGCTGACTTGTTACAAGCATTGTATGAAATAAGGGGTATTTTTTTACTGCGGTCATGTACAATCAAGTCCCCCCCCCCCCCCCCCCCCATCTGACAGTCTGATGCAGGTACAACGACACTGCTTCTACTACGTAATAAATAAATAGTTAAGTTTATTTTATTTTAAGTTTATTATAAGTATTAAGTTTATTTTATTTATACAGTATACCTTTTAAATATCAAAATATATTTTCTGTATTCATTATAATTGACAAAAACATTGGATTGGTATAGAACCCGGTGCCCGGGAACGGGAATACTTTAATAATAATAAAATTCAGACTTCTGCCAATCACCAGACTTCTGCCAATCAGCCAATGTTACCAAACCACCTCAAAGCAGACCTGTTTTTACGGATGAACCAGGATCGTTAGAAACAGGTCTGCTCTTCTGCCTCTTAGTCTTAGTCATTGACAATCCCACACTATAGCCGGAAAGTTAAATTCTTCAAAGACAAACACTGAAACATTTTTTAGGGACTCATCCGTGACGTATCCTACCGGTATGCCTACCCTACTGCCTACCCAGCTACAGCCTTATTTTTATAAAACGCTGTTTTACTATTCACTTATTTGGTCACATAAAATACGAAGAAACTGAGATATAAAGTGTCGGTACTGCGGATATTTCAACAAAGATTTGTCTAAATTTGAACGCGAGATGGAATATCAATTTAGGCAGAAACGACGTATCTCCCGCCAACGATCACAATCCACGAGATTGGATGTGACTAGAAACGAAGCTGAACGTCTAGATTGACTACCTACTGCAGATGCTTCTTACTGCCTCGCTACCACATGTGAGGAACATTCAGTTGGCTCACACCCATACCCCTGGCTATTAAACTTTGAACGGAGTGGAATACACTTTCTTCATATAAACATAAACAGTCTACGATATAAAGTACATGAATTAAATGTAATGTTGAACCCTCCAGTTATCCATGTTATTGCAATAACTGAAACTAAACTAGATGACTCAATAACAAACCAACAAGTAAAGATTGATGGATATGATATATATAGGAGAGACAGAACTGGGAATGGAGGGGGGGTTGCACTCTATGTACGTAAACACTTACCATTTGAGGTGAAGCCCCAGTCATATGACACTCCTTCTGAACTGTTAATTGGCGAATTATACCTCCCTAAGACGAAACCGATACTCATTGGAGTAATTTATAGACCCGATGCTGACTATTCTATATTCGAAAACCTCGAAATAACTGCAGGTGATTTATCACGCTATAAAGAGGTAATAATAATGGGTGATACTAATACAAATATGATGTCTGTGATAAATCCATTAACGGGTGAGATAGTCAAAAATCCACTAGGAATACAACATATCGATAACAACCTGAAACAACTATTGCAATTCTGTGAGTCGAACAGTATAGTTCAATTAATACGGGAGCCAACTCGAGTAACTTCAACAACTGCTACACTATTGGACCATATCTTTGTTTCAAACCCAAATATGGTAATTACTTCTGGAGTAATTAAGGATACGTTAAGTGATCATTACATGGTGTTTGCAACTAGAAAACGTAAAAAATGTTGTCCTAAGGAACCAAAATATATCAAGTGTAGATCCTATAATGAATATACTGCTGAGAAACTTATATTCGAATTGCATAACAATAGAGAAATAGATAAGATAGCAACTACTACCGATGTGGATGAGGCAACCAATATTTTAACGTTAGCTCTAAATACTGCTCTAGATAAACTAGCACCCAAACGCGAGTATCGAGTTCGATGTCATTCTCAGCCCTGGGTGGATACTGAGGTCAAAGAAGCCATTATTAATAGAAATAAACAAACCCATAGATTCCAAGAGACACGCAGCCATAATGATGAACAACTTCTAAAACAAACCCGCAATGAAACTACAACTATAATTAGAAAGAAGAAGACTGCGTATATCAAAGAGAAAATTGCATTGGCTGGTAAAGACAGTAAAAAACTTTGGAAAGCATTGAAAGACATTGGCCCCCATTCAAAAAAACAAAAAGAGGATCCCACAACTCCTACCGTTCTTAAAATAGACGGAAATATATGTAGCAACACCGAAGATGTATGTAATTATTTTAATGATTACTTTTTAACAATAGCAGATGAGCTCGTAAGTAAGTTGCCGCCACCTAGTGGAAACTACGATATTCCGAAGGTGGTGGACTATTACAAAAAACTGGGAGTTGTGGAAAATTCTTTCGAATTACACCCTACGACATATGACGAGGTTTACAAAATATGTTCTAGGGTTGATGTTTCTAAAGCCACTGGATCGGATGAGATACCGGCAAAGATAATAAAGGATGGGTTATCAGTCATTATATCCCCCCTACTGCATATTATTAACCAATCTATAATAACCACTAAGTACCCTACAAGTTACAAGATTGCTCGTGTAAAGACTGCATATAAAAGCAGTGGTTCGCGACTTGAGAGAGGAAACTTTCGCCCGCTCTCATTACTTCCAATAATGTCTAAAATACTTGAAAGAGTTGCATTTAACCAGCTACAAGACCACTATATCAATAACAAACTAATAAATAAACTTCAGTCGGGCTTTCGGGAGGAATATTCAACTGAAACGGCATTAATCTTTGTAGATAGCGCTATTAGAAATGGTATGGACAATGGCAAACTCACTGGTATGGTTACTATAGACTTTCGAAAAGCCTTTGACTGTGTGAATCACAATATATTGTTAGAAAAACTAAAGGCTATGGGCGCTACCGATAAAACAAAAGATTGGTTCGAATCATATCTTTCTGGTAGACAACAGTTCGTTGCTATTGGCAACACACGATCGGAGACTAAACCTATTAAAAATGGTGTTCCCCAGGGATCTATCTTGGGAGTTCTACTGTACCAAGGAGACACTAACGACTTCCACATGGTAATAGAGGATGATACCCTGGACCCAACCTTTGCCGATGACACAAACTTAATAAAAACCAATGATGACTCAGAATTAATTTCTAAAAGTTTGAGTTCAACAATGGACAGAGTATTCGACTGGTGTGTACAAAATAAACTGACAATAAACTTTGATAAGACCTACAGCATACTCATTGGAACACACCAAAAGATAGCTTCATCTCCTGAACTAGAAGTCTATTGTGGTGGGCAACGTATAAAAAATGCAAAATCGGTCACTTACCTTGGCTCCGTGCTAGACCAACATCTAAGTGGGACCGAGATGGCCACAAAGGTAATAAAGAAATGTAACAATAGATTGAAGTTTTTACATAGATGTGGCGGATTACTAGACTACTATACAAGACGTTTGCTATGCAATACACTGATACAACCACATATCGATTACGCCGCATCTACTTGGTTTTACAGCATAACTCAACGCCTTCGTAAGCAATTGGAAGCACTGCAGAGGAAATGTGTCAGATATTGCCTTGGTTACGGTCCTCGTGAACATATCGGAATCCAACACTTCAAAGAAATAAATTGGCTCCCTCTAAACGAAAGAATAAAGGCAGTTATAGCATCACATATGTTCAAAATTGTTAACAACATATCACCCGATTACATGTCAGACCTCGTTAACCTTCGTTGTCAAACACACTCACTGCGTTCTACTGAGTCATCAGCTGCGCTCCCCCATTGTACGACAGTTTGCGGCAAGAAAGCGTTCACTTACTTGGGCCCAAAAATTTGGAACGAACTGCCTCAAAGCTTAACGAACGTGAAAACTTTAGAAGTGTTCAAACACAACCTCAAAGACTACTACCTACAGCAGCTGCTAAGCGAAAATGCAAACGAATACATTTATTATGATTATTAATTAACATAACAAACATTGTATTTTATTGAACTTCATAATTATTTATTTTATAGGCTATATTTTATATATTACAGTGTTTTTATTATTGCATTTATTGCTATTTTTTATTGTATTTTTCAGTTACTTTTAGCATTTCATTGGCGCCATTCCATTTTCATTACAATTTTGGTGCAAATAATATTGTCTGCCGCATAGAGCACAGGGACCCTTATGGAAACGAGGTGAAACCTCATAAGGCTATCCCTCCATTTTAATCTAATATTGCACATTTTCTACTTGTTTTTTATTTTAAGGTTCTACTTGTTTTATTTTTGTCTACCTTGTTTTATTGATGTCTACCTTGTTTTATTTTGTCTACCTTGTTTTATTTTTGTCTACCTTGTTTTATTTTGTATACCTTGTTTTATTGTATAAAATTATACTGAGACTCCGAGTTAATTTTACTGTACATATGTGATAAGTTTTAAACTATGTGTTCGTATTTTATTGTACCTTGTTAAATAAATTTTATTGTACCTTGTTAAATAAATTTCATTGTATGTATGTGATACTACTTTTTAAACTGTAGTTACGTACTGATACTCCGAGTTAATTTTACTATACATAATATGTGATAAGTTTTAAACTACGTGTTCGTATTTTATTGCACCTTGTTAAATACATTTTACTGTACGTATGTGATACTACTTTTTAAACTGTAGCTACGTAACAGATATATTTTAAACTGTAAATTTTATTTTATTTCAAGTTTAATGTATGTATATACACGTGATTTATTGTAAACTACTGTACAGAGTTAGACCATTTATGATACCTAGGCAAGACAATTTTATTATATAATTTCAAACATGTATTACCATCCATTAATTTACATAATTTACATAAAACAAAAAAAATAAATTACCGGTAAATTGTGATTTATATATATTATTTCAGTATTGTGCAGTATGTATTTTTATATGGGAAAAATTCAATCAATCAATCAAGGTACCGGTACCCAGCGGTCCGGTACTACTGTACTACAGTACTATCTGACCATCCCTACTTTTCCTGAATTTCAAATTAGGACAATCAAAGAAATACCTGAATACTGAAATAAATCATGTCTATAGTGGAAGCAGCCGTGCCACCCGGTAGTGAGGCCACCCGTTCTCGTTTATACAAAGAGGCCATCGAGAGTTGTGCAAAGTTTAACGCCAAAGTCAAAGCGGAACGCCAATCCCGTCTGCCGTACCTCGATCCGCAGACAGGGGTCGCCCAGACCCCCGGTAAACTGTGGCTGGACAAGCGTTTCCGTATGAAGGGGTTGCGTCCGGGACAGATTTATTCGTACCCACCGTTACGGTGGAAAAAGAGACCACGGACGCAGATTACGGTGGTCACCGGCGCTGCAGAGAGACCAGAACCTGCGATCGCGGCACCGGAGAAAGATAAACAACCGGAGGCGGTTGGGGAAACCGAGAGAAAACCAGAAGAGGAAGAAGTTGAGGAGCCGATAGCCAATAAGGATTACGAGTTTATGGACTACGGAGTTGGTGATGTGGACGACGTCGACAGTTTCGGGGGTGACGACGACGAAGACTTTGAGATAAACTCGAGGAAACGGAAATCCCGCAAGGGAAAATCGTCCGGGAGGAAAAGTAAAGCCGCATCGCAACCGGAAACCGGAAGTTCGGATACCAAATCGGAGGAAAAACCCGCTCTCATATGCCACATATGCGGCAAGAAATGCAAGAATCGCGCCGGACTCAATTACCATATCAACCACAGCCACGTAAACAACGGTGGTGTGGAGGACACGAGTAGCAGAGACTCGTTGGACCTCCAACGGGGAGGTCAGGAACTCGGTCCGACTTCATCTGTAGTCAACCCGTACGAGGCCGCATTCCACGTGCTGCGCGCGGGCCCTGTGGAGGTGTTCAACCCGCCACCCGCTGGGCCCCCTTACTGTGCCCCCTCGCTCGCTCCTTTTTCCGTCGCAGCTCCCACCTCCTCATTCCCCACCGCCACCCTACCAGCCGCTCCTCTCTCTGCCGCTCCTCTCTCAGCCGCCCCACACTCAGCCGCCCCCCTCTCAGCCGCCCCCCTTCCAACCGCCCCCTACTCCCCCCCACCTCCACCCGACGATGCCCCCTCCACTTACTGCGACTTCTGTCTCGCCGGCGCCGGGGAGAAAGGCAAGAGCGGCCGTCGCGAGGAACTAATATCCTGTTCCGATTGCGGCCGCTCGGGGCATCCCTCCTGTCTGCAGTTCAACATCACTATGACTACTCGGGTTAAACTCTACCGTTGGCAGTGCATCGAGTGTAAGACGTGCATGGCCTGCGGAACTAGTGAGAACGACGATCAGCTACTCTTCTGCGACGATTGCGACCGCGGGTTCCATATGTACTGTCTGATTCCGAGACTATCTGAACCGCCAGAGGGTAGTTGGAGCTGCCAGCAGTGCGTCGCAGAGAACCTACTGCTGTGTGCCACGAGGTAGAGAACCTACTGCTGTGTGCCACTAGGTAGAGAACCTACTGCTGTGTGCCACTAGGTAGAGAACCTCCTGCTGTGTGCCACTAGGTAGAGAACCTACTGTTGTGTGCCACAGGTAGAGAACCTACTGTTGTGTGCCACTAGGTAGAGAACCTACTGCTGTGTGCCACTAGGTAGAGAACCTACTGCTGTGTGCCACTAGGTAGAGAACCTACTGTTGTGTGCCACTAGGTAGAGAACCTACTGCTGTGTGCCACTAGATAGAGAACCTACTGCTGTGTGCCACTAGGTAGAGAACCTACTGCTGTGTGCCACAAGGTAGAGAACCTACTGCTGTGTGCCACTAGGTAGAGAACCTACTGCTGTCTGCCACTAGATAGAGAACCTACTGCTGTCTGCCACTAGATAGAGAACCTACTGCTGTGTGCCACTAGGTAGAGAACCTACTGCTGTGTGCCACTAGGTAGAGAACCTACTGCTGTGTGCCACTAGGTAGAGAACCTACTGCTGTGTGCCACTAGGTAGAGAACCTACTGCTGTGTGCCACTAGGTAGAGAACCTACTGCTGTGTGCCACTAGGTAGAGAACCTACTGCTGTGTGCCACTAGGTAGAGAACATACTGCTGTGTGCCACTAGGTAGAGAACCTACTGCTGTGTGCCACTAGGTAGAGAACCTACTGCTGTGTGCCACAGGTAGAGAACCTACTGTTGTGTGCCACTAGGTAGAGAACCTACTGCTGTGTGCCACTAGGTAGAGAACCTACTGCTGTGTGCCACTAGGTAGAGAACCTACTGCTGTGTGCCACAGGTAGAGAACCTACTGCTGTGTGCCACTAGGTAGAGAACCTACTGCTGTGTGCCACTAGGTAGAGAACCTACTGTTGTGTGCCACTAGGTAGAGAACCTACTGTTGTGTGCCACTAGGTAGAGAACCTACTGTTGTGTGCCACTAGGTAGAGAACCTACTGCTGTGTGCCACTAGGTAGAGAACCTACTGCTGTGTGCCACAGGTAGAGAACCTACTGCTGTGTGCTACTAGGTAGAGAACCTACTGCTGTGTGCCACTAGGTAGAGAACCTACTGCTGTGTGCCACTAGGTAGAGAACCTACTGCTGTGTGCCACAGGTAGAGAACCTACTGCTGTGTGCCACTAGGTAGAGAACCTACTGCTGTGTGCCACTAGGTAGAGAACCTACTGTTGTGTGCCACTAGGTAGAGAACCTACTGTTGTGTGCCACTAGGTAGAGAACCTACTGCTGTGTGCCACTAGGTAGAGAACCTACTGCTGTGTGCCACTAGGTAGAGAACCTACTGTTGTGTGCCACTAGGTAGAGAACCTACTGTTGTGTGCCACTAGGTAGAGAACCTACTGCTGTGTGCCACTAGGTAGAGAACCTACTGCTGTGTGCCACTAGGTAGAGAACCTACTGCTGTGTGCCACAGGTAGAGAACCTACTGCTGTGTGCCACTAGGTAGAGAAACTACTGCTGTGTGCCACTTGGTAGAGAACCTACTGCTGTGTGCCACAGGTAGAGAACCTACTGCTGTGTGCCACTAGGTAGAGAACCTACTGCTGTGTGCCACTTGGTAGAGAACCTACTGCTGTGTGCCACTAGGTAGTGAACCTACTGCTGTGTGCCACTAGGTAGAGAACCTACTGCTGTGTGCCACTAGGTAGAGAACCTACTGCTGTGTGCCACAGGTAGAGAACCTACTGCTGTGTGCCACTAGGTAGAGAACCTACTGCTGTGTGCCACTAGGTAGAGAACCTACTGCTGTGTACCACAGGTAGAGAACCTACTGCTGTGTGCCACTAGGTAGAGAACCTACTGCTGTGTGCCACTAGGTAGAGAACCTACTGCTGTGTGCCACTAGGTAGAGAACCTACTGCTGTGTGCCACTAGGTAGAGAACCTACTGCTGTGTGCCACTAGGTAGAGAACCTACTGATGTGTGCCACAAGGTAGAGAACCTACTGCTGTGTGCCACAGGTAGAGAACCTACTGCTGTGTGCCACTAGGTAGAGAACCTACTGCTGTGTGCCACTAGGTAGAGAACCTACTGCTGTGTGCCACAGGTAGAGAACCTACTGCTGTGTGCCACTAGGTAGAGAACCTACTGCTGTGTGCCACTAGGTAGAGAACCTAATGCTGTGTGCCACAGGTAGAGAACCTACTGCTGTGTGCCACAGGTAGAGAACCTACTGTTGTGTGCCACTAGGTAGAGAACCTACTGCTGTGTGCCACTAGGTAGAGAACCTACTGCTGTGTGCCACTAGGTAGAGAACCTACTGCTGTGTGCCACTAGGTAGAGAACCTACTGCTGTGTGCCACTAGGTAGAGAACCTACTGCTGTGTGCCACTAGGTAGAGAACCTACTGCTGTGTGCCACTAGGTAGAGAACCTACTGCTGTGTGCCACTAGGTAGAGAACCTAATGCTGTGTGCCACAGGTAGAGAACCTACTGCTGTGTGCCACAGGTAGAGAACCTACTGCTGTGTGCCACTAGATAGAGAACCTACTGCTGTGTGCCACGTGGTAGAGAACCTACTGCTGTGTGCCACTAGGTAGAGAACCTACTGCTGTGTGCCACTAGGTAGAGAACCTACTGCTGTGTGCCACTAGGTAGAGAACCTACTGCTGTGTGCCACTAGGTAGAGAACCTACTGCTGTGTGCCACTAGGTAGAGAACCTACTGCTGTGTGCCACTAGGTAGAGAACCTACTGCTGTGTGCCACTAGGTAGAGAACCTACTGCTGTGTGCCACTAGGTATAGAGTGTATAATATTTATAATAACACCAAAACTATAAATAGTTTAATCGTTAATTGTTAATTGTTTTATTTGTTGTTGTATTTATCGCCACATTTTATGTTATGAATCCGAAGTTGTAACTTTTCTTTGTTGAAATAATAAATTTATCATCAACGATTTTCTATTGCGATATAAACAAACTAATTTGTAGTTGTTTCTGCAACGTATTTACTGTCAGCCAGTAGTTAATCGCCTGATAACAAGTCTCATGCCATGGTCGCCATGGTAGTAAGCCAGAAGTGACATGGTGTGATCCGATTAGGTTTAGGGTACGGTATTCTTCGCAAAATCTATTCCTTAACGAAATGAATCCTTACAACATTGCATTTCCTATTTCCTACAACAAACCACTATCATGTTGACGAATAATTGAGGTGCGATTGGCACAATATCTACTTGGAGACCTTTTTTAGCTAATTAATGAAACTAAAATACAGGAGGTCGCACTAGAATGTTTAGGGAGGGGGAGAGGGGGTAATTTATTTGATACCAGGACATATATATATATATATATTCTGAAAGGTAAATGGACGGGCTTTCCAGTTCCGTGGTCACACAACTAAAATACTCGCGTCTGATTGGCTAATAGCCAATTTCACGAAATTTTGATCGGTCCGTTCTTAAAATGTATCTCCTCCTACAATTTTGAGTATTTTTATCTAAAAATTGGTGAGTAGGTGCACTGACTACCCCTTTATAATAGACTATCCCTTAGAGGAATTTTTGAATTTCTTTTTCAAAATGATTTTTTTGCACATTTCATGACACGAAGGCATGAAATTTTTATTTTTATAGACTACACTGGCTTTAATCTAACTTTTCTCGAGAACTAGAGTGAAATTCAAAAATCCATCGAAGGAATTTGTTCAGGAGGCCCAGGTCTTTCAAACAAAAAAAATTAGCCAAATCGGTTAAGATTGAAGGAATCGATACATTTTTAGTGACTAAAAGTGACCAAAAAATGAAATAGGAGTAAATGACGAAAACAAAATGTCATTTTTGAATCTTCCCTCTCAAACTGTACTATGTCAATTAAGAATGTCAATTAGAATAGAATAGAATAGAAATAGAATAGAATGTCAATTAAATAATGTCCGACAGTAAGGATGATGATAAACTAACTAAAATTTATTTCGTTATGGGGTTTTCGGGGTCGGAGATTTCATTTCTGATGTAAATTTTTATGTTTGGTGGAATCTAGACTGACTGTCTGTCTGTCTGTCTGCTAGTTGTCCGTCCAATTATAATAAATCACACCGCCTAGTTAAATTTTGCGTTATGGGTGTTTACTGGGGTGGAGATTTCATTTCTGATGTTATTTTTTGTGTTTGGCGGAATCTAGGCTTTGTGTCTGTATGTCTGTCTATTTGCCCATCACTTTGAAATTTTGATATAGAACGAAAAGTGCAAGTACTGTAAAAAATAACAGGCAAGACTTGGGTCAGATTTTTTTAAAGTGTCCCATCGGATTCACCGACCTCAAAAACCCCACAAGAATTAAAATTGGCAAATAAATTGTGGTAAGAAATTTACGTTTCAAAAGTTCATTTAGAATACATGCAGTTCTCTAGTGGGGTTACGGGTGATTTTCTCCGGTACTGAGAGTTATTTGCTTTGGAATAGTTAGTTTATTTGATTTGTTTCGTGCTGATTATTAACTACGTTTTTCGAATGTTTTTCGAGTAAGTGCAATAGAATAAATGGCCTGCAGCGAACAATAATTCTTACAATCTTTGAACGCCTATATCTCAGTTGTTTCTCAACAAAATTCAGATATTGTTACATATTTGGAATCCTTTCAACGCAAGTTTTCTATTGATATGAAAAATTCTTCACTAATATGACGATTGATGAAGATAGGAAATGTGCAATTTCGCAAAAGAGACTTTTTTAAAACGCTTATAAAATATTTACAAGCAAAATCGAAAATTCCGGCTTCATAGTAACAACCACGGTGAGTGGAACTACAGTAGTTGTGTTTCAAATTTCAAGCTAAGTGATAAAGATTTGTAGAAAAATTGGGGGGGGGGGGGGGGGGGGGGGGGTGTCATCAGAAAATGACACTAGATTACGGGTAATGGTGTAATTAGTGTCAGTAGTGGGGTGTTTAACGTAATATCGATATAATTTATTTTTGGTTTCTTTTTCATTCATGTTTTTTTAGGGGAAAAAATGCGCCCGCCTTTAAATCCATTTATAGATCATATTTCAATTTGATTTTAGGAGGAAACAAATGATGATGTAGCCTACATCATTAGGAAACAGCACTGATATTACAAACAGTAACTGTATATCACTTTTATTATTCTACTATTGTGTACGAGGGTGAAGGGGCTTACGTGACAATGCATCTACTAATAAGCGTGGGGCAAATTCAAATATCATTAAAACACTCCAATAATAATAATAATTACTAGCAAACCATTGACACGCCTTGCATATGCTACAGCAGTTGTAAAGTGCTGCAGCATTGGCTTTACATTCACATGGTAACGAAATAAACAAAAGCAGCAAGCTTAGTGCATACATGTCCAAGCCTACGTACCGGTAGCGGTAGGCCTACTGTTATAATAACCACCAGCAGCTACGAACTTACTATTATTTTGCTCTCCACTGTACAGCACCGTTTCCAGTACACCACGTGTACAATATAGTAAGTGACTGTAATTGGTTGTCCTACAGGTTTTAGCGAGTATTGTCTGTAGGCCCTACTAAAGAATCTTGGCACCAACTGGACATGTTCTCCATTTGGATGGAGCTTGTCTCTATCCAACCTTTGTCTGTAAGTCAATTTCGGCCCTACTTTTATTGCTTATAAAAGTTGACAGGTTTATTAACCAATCGTTACTAATGGATTAATTTGTTATTTGTGATACTATTAGTGTTGCATGTTTATATTAATTTATTAATAGACCTATATATATAGTATATCAATTGTATTACATATACCCTTTTCCAAGATTACTAATTATGAAGCGAGGTATTCAATTAGCACTTGAGTCATACCTCGGGTACATTTATTTATCAACCTTCGATAGTCTAGCCCCTACAATTTGGTCATTTATCATTGATGCACGCGGTATTAGTGGCTATGAATTTACTGCGTTCGCGTCTCTGACCACCATACTTCTAGCCATACCTGGTGTGTTCAACATTGCCTCTACACATTACGGATTGGCTACATTGAGACTAACGAGTCTTCTAGCTGTTGCTTCCTTCCACTCAACCGACAAGTTCCAGCGTCTGGCTCTCTGCAGTGTTGGCAATGCAGCCATGGCATTACTTTTTTGTTGCCTTTTATGGCACAGAGATTTGCATCAGAGGAAAATATTCTTCTGGAGTATATCCCTTGGAGGTCTATTCTTATTGGCTGCCCGAATTTGGTGTCTCACAATGAATCCCGTGTTTTTTAGTTTTAAAATTAGTAGAATCTGTTTGGGTATTGCGATGGTTACCACTGGTCTCATCATTGAAAATGATTTCGACAATATTGAACAATCTAAAGGAGATACTTTGAGGAAAAATGAGCGACTTATCCACAGGAATAAAAGATGGATGATTGCTGGTCTCGGCTTGGGGTGTCTGATGTTTCTCCAGTGGGTTTTTGTCAATGAGATCTCTGTTGTATGCAGATGGTGTGGTCAATCCTTCTCTAATCCCGGTCCTACCCCCATCCCCCATGGTATAGCGGTTATTTTAGCTGCAACCTGTGGGTTCTTTATTTCAACCATGGGGTCGACTATTGTCTCCCACCCACTATGGTCTGTCGTTGGTGTTATTTCATCCATAGGTATCTTGTTCACAAGTGCGTATACTTGTTTTGCCGCCGGGGTGGTATTAGTTGTCTATTTGACATCGAATGCAGCGATTGTGTATGAGCGAGCATCCCAATGTCCACCCCTACCTACAGTGGCTGTGGCATTGCTCACCAAGATGGCCTTGGGTTTCGGATTGATGTTGTGCACAGCCTTTAACGCTATTCCAAGAGGTGAAATCATCCGTGAAAGAACGGATATTATTATCATCTTCTCCGTTGTTGTAATATGTTTAAGTGTTTTAAGTTACAAATGGGAACTTAAATTTCATAAGAATGATAAGTTAATAGATTTCGAAGAAGTTAAGAATCTAGCAGTTTTTATTACAACCATCAGTTTGCTTGGTTTCGCAACTCGCTATTACAATCTAACCAACAAACCTGTCTCAGAAACCAACATAGACTTAAATGTTGGAGTCTGGGCTTTGCGATTCGGGGCACAGAAAGACGGATGGCCAAATCAAAATGCCGCGGTGGAAGTTATAAAACATTCTCAAGCCGACGTCTTTGCCATTTTCAAATCCAGCGCATCCAACCCACTGAACGGAAACAATGATAACTGTGCGTTCTTGGCGGAAGCTCTGCGATGGCATTGCGATTTCGGGCACTCACCAAAGTATCATACATGGGGCGTAATGTTACTGAGCCGTTTCCCTATTGTTAACAGTCAGCACCACATCTTGCCTTCGCCTCAGGGGGAAGTTTCTGCTGGGATTAAAGCTACGCTTGATATCGGTGGCGGTCGACTTGTAGATGTAGTGATTGGTAACCTCGGAGATAGACAAGATAAGCTGGACAGAAAATTGCAAATTGAGTACATAGCTAATCTTGTGAGAGATTCACAACGACCTTTAGTTGTCGCCGGATATTTGTTAGCAAATACATCGACTTCTGATTATAAAGAATTACTGCGGGAAGGAGAATTAAAAGACATTGACCCAGACGACACCAACAGGTTTTGCCTCTATCTTATGTACAAACGTTTGCTGAGGATTGGTTTCGCTAGAATATCTCGCGGTATCGTCAGCGACACAGAAATCCAACTGGGAAAGTTTCGACTACCAACAGCGACTAACGTGGAGGACTTTCAGGGTTCTACAACGGACGGAAACAAAGTTGATGCTACAATCAGATTCTCCACAAAGTTCGGTAATCGCATCATTGGACATGATGGCGATCTAGGTCACAGATACCACATGAACACTCCTCGATATTTCATACCTTAACAGGATAGCATTACCACATCTCTAACGTTTTTCAAACTGTGACTTTGTTTATTTAATGTGTAGTAGATTAATTTTGGTGTTAGTGAAATTTATTTTCCTGCAAATAGATATACTGAATGAATACTGTAAGTACATACACCATGTCCTGGAATATTTTTAGTAGATATTTGACGTTATTCAGGTACCTGCCCCCCCCCCCCAAAAAATGTTTCTACAAATCTTAATGAGATTGCATGAAATTTGAAACAGAGTTACTCTAGTTTCACCTCCCTCCTCCTTACTGGGTGAGCCAGAATTTTTATTTTCGCTTTCATTCTTAGCTACAAGCGTTTGAAAAAGGTGTCTCCGGCGATATTTCACCAGGTCACAGTGCAGTCATTCTTCAACCTTATAGTGATTTGATGGTACCAAAAGAAAGCTGCCCATGCAAGGATTCCAAATATGTAACATAATCTGAATTTGGTTGGAAAATAGCTGAGATATGAGCGTTCAAAATTTGCGTGGTTTTGCATCTGCATGAGGCTATTTTATTCTATTAAATAATAATACCATATTCTAGAACATTTTGTTTATTTATGAATAGCTACGAAATAGTATAATTAAAGAGGTATTGCATTGTTGCCCCAGCTACGTATGGAATAAACAAAATGTTCTAGAATATGGTACATTTACTAAATATAATAAATGGCCTGCTAGGGGAAGCAAATTACATGCAACATTCGAATGCCCATATCTCAGATATTTCCCAACCAAATTCAAATATTTTTACATATTTGGAATCCTTGCATGGACAGCTTTCCATCGGTACCAACAAATCACTATAAGGTTGAAGAATGACTGGAGTGTAACCTGGTGAAATATCGCCGAAGACACCTTTTTCAAACGCTTGTAGCTAAAGAATGAAAGCAAAAATAAAAATTCTCGCTCACCCAGCAAGGAGGAGGGAGGTGAAACTGACTTTGTTTCAAATTTCATGCAATCTCATTAAGATTTGTAGAAAAATTTGGGGGGGGGGGGGGGGGGTCCAAGTACCTGAATAATGACACTATATTCCAGGACATGGTGTACAGTAGACAAGAGTAATGTTATTTTGTTCATTCTAGAACTTTATATTTATGTATAAATAGCTACGTAATAGTGTGATTATAGTGTCATTGCATTGTTGCCCAGCTATGTAAGGGATAAACAAAATGTTCCAGAATTTGTGTATTTATTAAATACAGTAGAATAAATGGTCTGCCTAGGAAGCAAATACATGCAACTTTCGAATGCCCATATCTCAGCTATTTCCCAACCAAATTCAAATGTTTTTAAAATTTTGGAATCCTTGCACCCTCAGCTTTCCACGTTCTTTTAACAGACCAAACCACTATAAGGTTGAAGAATAACTGCACTGCAACTAGTGAAATATCGCATGAGATACCTTTTAAACGCTTGTAGCTAAAGATTGAAAGCAAAAATAAAAATTCTGGCTCACCCAGCAAGGAGTGAGATGAAACTATCTTGGTTTCAAATTTCATGTATTCTCATTAAGATTTGTAGAAAAATGTAAAACGCAAACAGGCATCCCACTGCTGCGTTTTTTAACGCAATGCGTTTTTCTCTCACAGCTTGCGCTAAACCACTTTTTTCGAAAACATGCAATTTGCGTTTTTTTCTGAAATGTGATATATTTGTAAATAAAATCCACATAATCCAAATTTGTTAGAACTTAAAAAAAAGACTTTAAGTTTATTTTTTATTTATTTAACAATAAATAGTTAATGGTCAATGGAACATTATCCTAGCAACGCAACGCTCTGTCTGAATCAGCTAAATACCGGATAGCGGATACCTACAGTTAGACATTGGACAATGTACATAGTGAGTGCTGTCTGCAGAGTACGGATTCCCTCTGTCTCCTCATTTGGTATGCTTCCTTGTGATCTGCTAGTGGATTTAGTCCCCACGGACAAATTCTGCTAGCGGATTTGGTTCACCTTATATATAGCCAATTAAATTAAGAAAACGAAACGAAACTAATATTAACAAATGACTAAGAAACGTAACTAAAATTATTCAGAATAAACAAAAACAAAAAATCAAAAATATTTTATTTCTTTGTTTCGTTTTGGTATCACTGCTCAAAAGTAGCAGCCAAGAAATCGCGAATATAGTAATATATAGTATTATTTTATAGTGTGTATATTATACTGTATTGTATACCATTAATGTTCCTTTGAATTGATGATTTAATATTATCAATCGTTTCTGGGGGGACGCATTCGGGGGGGGGGGGGGGGGGGGCGTCGACGAGTGTAGTGGGTGTGAGGCTGGGGGGGGGGGGGGCGTCGACGAGTGTGGGACTGGGGGGGGGGACGTCGACGAGTGTGGGACTGGGGGGGGGGCGTCGACGACTCTAGTGGGTGTGGGACTGGGGGGGACGTCGAAGAGTGTGGGATTGGGGGGGGGGGGGGGGCGTCGACGAGTGTCACTTGTTGGAGAATACCAACCAAATTCAAATGTTTTTGCATTTTTGGAATCCTTGCACCCTCAGCTTTCCACGTTCTCTTAACAGACTATAAGGTTGAAGAATAACTGCACTGCAACTAGTGAAATATCGCCTGAGATACCTTTTAAACGCTGGTAGCTAAAGATTGAAAGCAAAATAAAAATTCTGGCTCACCCAGCAAGGAAGAGTGAGATGAAACTATCTTGGTTTCAAATTTCATGTATTCTCATTAAGATTTGTAGAAAAATGTAAAACGCAAACGCAAACAGGCATCCCACTGCTGCGTTTTTTAAAGCAATGTGTTTTTCTCTCACAGCTTG
>JAUCBJ010000881.1:0-24619 GCA_032718475.1 Nemertoderma westbladi | reverse complement strand
ATTATAGCTCCGGTGCTGTCCTTAATATCGAACATTACCGCTGGTACTCTATCCAACCTGACCCGATGAATAATAAATAATTCACGTGTCCATTGTTCTCGATAGCCTTTAGCAAAAGCAGTACGAGCAATAGATAATCGTACTGTATCTCCAACTTTAAATTTTATTTTCTTGTGATTTATCTGTCTACATTTCCCATATAATCTATTCATTAATTCAGTTTCATTAAATTTATTAACTTCAATAGGTGTCATTTGTATTTAGTATAGTTTGGTTATAATACGTAGTTTATTGTTTTAATCTTAAACATTATTTTTATCTCAACAAAATGACAAATATATTATACGATGTTAAACGTGACACCACCACCAGATAACTCATAATATAATAATTACTGTTTGACCTGATGGTCCATATGAAACGAATCATTAGGAAGAGTTGGCAATATCCCAGTGATAGTGGGACTAATGAGGAGTGGGGATTATTGCGGTTATTATGTAATTAATAGGGCCTACATTGTACAAGTACATTATATGTTATATGAGTTAGTTGATACTATACCATGCCCCCCTTTACCCCAACAATGAGTTTAGTTTAGAGAAATAGTCAGTCAATTCAATAAGTCTCAATTCAATATGTCAGTCTATCCGGGGTATTCCGTGAACGTTTACTTCGACGCACTGTAATCCACTCATTATCGTTACCCTCGTTTTCGTTCGTCTTTAGGCTTGTCTCTATGTCATCTTCGGATCGTGCTGAAATATTTTCGTTGTTTAATTTCCGGAGGAAGCGTCTGTTTCTCCAATAGAGCCTGCCATTGTCAGCCTGGATCGAATAGGTCCGTCCCCTTCCGACGCTACGGACGATAGTTCCGAATAACTCCCAGCACTTAGTCCGGGGGTTTTGTATTCTCACGCGTGTTCCTTCTGGGAAATTCTTTAAATTTCGGGTTCCCCTGTCATAGTACTCTTTCGAGTTCGAGCGAATTTCGTCTACTTTCTTGTCAGCGACAGCAAACGTATCTTCGCAGGTTCTTTTGAGAGCTCTTTCTGGAACTGGTAACTGACCTTTGATTTGTCTACCAACTACACGTTGTGCTGGACTGAGTCCATCTGAGCGTGGGGTATTTCTTAATTCTAATAAAGCGTTGGCGAAACGATTAGTTGTAATGTCGCCATTTGGGGATGTTTTCTTTATGATGTCCTTTATAGTTCTTACGGCAGACTCTGCGTAACCATTTGCTTCGTGATTATATGGGGAGGATGGGTCATGATGAATACCCCACTCTTTGCAGAAATTTCCGAAGTCGGTCCTGAACTGCGGTCCCCCGTCCGTGGTAGCTCGAATTGGCACACCCATATATGCGAGCCAAATGCGAAATTTCTTGAGAACTGTGAATGTGTCAACTCCACCGTGTCCACAATCAAACACATCGATCCACCCTGAATATTTATCGACTATGACGAGAAATGATTTGGCGGCGTAGCTAAACAAATCTGCAGCTATTGCTTCACCTGAGCGGCTGGCTTTGTTATCTGACATTAGGGGTTCTTTGTGGTTACTGTATTTATTCAATTCGCAATCGTTGCAGCTGGCGACCATTGTTGTGACATCGTTTGTAATTCCAGGCCAAAAAACACATTGCCTAGCTCTCCTGAGTGTCCGATCTCTGCCCTGATGGGCTGCGTGTAATCCGAGTAATATGTCTTTTCTCATGGTTTCTGGTATGACTATACGTTCTTCACCATACATGACAATGCCGTCGAATGCAGAAAGTGCATTACGATAAATCCAATATGGGCGACAATTAATAGAAACGAGGTGTTTATTTTGAGGAAACCCATTTGTTACAATTTTCAATAATTCGCAGTATGTGGCATCACCTGCAGCACTCTTCTTTACCTTTTGCCACGCCCTATCGATGGTGTTTATTTTTATTGAGTTATTGCTGATCTGACTTTTGGTTTCCGCTCTATTGTCAGCAGGGTCGGTAGCTAGTATTGCGTTAATTTTTGCTGACGAGTTGCCGACAACCGTGTTCACCATTTCTTCGATGTCGTCAGTATCCAAGTAGTCATCATCAATAGTTGGGTGTACAACGGGATGTCTGGACAGAACATCTACTACTGTATGCGCTATCCCCTGCCTCCAGATTGCTCTCGGTCGGAAGTTAGCTAATTTCTCTTTGAGACGAATTATTCTAGGCGTTTTAATTTGGTCTAAAGTTTTACCGTTTATAATAGCAACTAATGGTTTATGGTCTACTACTAAGTCGAATGTAGTGCCTTGAAGGAACATTTTACATTTGTGTATTGCCCACACGACACCGAGTAGTTCCACTTCAGTGGCTGAATATCGGGTTTCTGTTGTAGTTAGTGTCCTTGATCCGCATTGTAAGAGCTTCCACTTGTCGCCCCCCTCTTCTTGCCACAAAGCGAATCCTAATCCTTTAGTTTGGGCGGCGTCAGTTTCTAAACGCAATGATGCTCCTGGGCGATAATTAGTAAGAACCCTTGGTGATACGAGAATATTAATTATAGATTTGAATGCGTTTTTTTGATCTGCTTCCCACACAAATGGTGTTTTAGTAGATGTCAATGCTGTTAGTGGCTGTGCTAATTCGGCTAATTCAGTGGTAAATGAAGCAAACTGCTGTATTAGACCGCAGAATGACCTTACATCTGTTGATGACTTTGGTTCTGGGAATCTGCGGAGCGCATATGTAAGTGATGGGTTTACTGTGTACCCGTCTCCATTGATTAGGAAACCACACCATTCGACCTGTGGTTCTCCGTATACAAATTTCCGTTTGTTAAGGGTAATTCCTGTTTCCTTAAGGCGTTTCAATATAGAACGGACGTGTTGTTCATGATCTGATTCATTTGAGTCATATATGATAATATCTTCCACAACCTTTTTAATGTTATCCATACCATCTAAGGCATCATCACCTCTAGAATCATGTTCGTCCCCTGCGCTTGATAGGCCCATTGGGTTCCGTAGATATTGGTATCTTCCCCATGGGGTGAGGAAGGTTGTTAAGGCGCTGGCTTCTTTCGTTAGGGCAACTTGCCAATACCCGTGGCGGGAGTCCATTGTTGTAAAAATTTTCATCCCACCAGGTATCTTGGCTACCTCTTCGCTCGGAGTTCTGGTTGGGTGTACTGGGCGTTTTACATATCTATTTAGAGCAGTTAGGTCGACTGTTATTCGGGGCTCAGTGGAATTCTTTTTTGCCACCACAACCATTGGATGTATCCAGTCAGTAGTTTCAGTTATGGGTACTTTTCTAACTATACCATCCAGCTCCATCTTTTCTAGTTTATTCTTTACCTGCTTTTCCCAATGTATGGGGATACTATATGGCTTGAACTTTTTAGTTGGGATTGCGCCCTCCTCTAGCTTGATGTCCATGGGTGGTCCTACCATTGGTCGTAGTGGGCCTTCATCTGCGAATACTTCTGGGAATTCGTTAATAAGTCTCTCCTTAGAACAATTTGGTTTGTCCTTACATAGTTGCTTGGCGTGTTTATCTTTTTCATTCTCGATACAAGTTAATGGTTTGGGTGGTTGTCTTTGTAATGACAACGCCGATATCGCTTCCTTGCAACGTCCATCGCATCTATTATGTGGCCAATATTTTGGGATGAGGCCAAGTTCTTCGCAACCTTCAGCGCTTAACAATGGGTAATTAGTAGATTCTAAGACGTGGACAGTTGTGTTGTATTCCTTATTATTCAGTTTAAGTATGAGCTGCACTTTTCCATGTGACTCAAGCTGTTTGCTGTCGGGCCCAAGAAGGATGTCGTCGTCGGGTGTCATCTGTATGCCACCAACGGCTTCATTACCACCTAAGTCGGCTAAATCTTGCAAACTAATAGCGTTTCGCTTAGCTCCAGTATCAGCTAACCAGTGCAAGAAGCCATGACGGCTTTTATTATTTATATTGCTGGTTTCAAGTTTTATCAGCCGTGAGTCACCATTGTGCACAGAAGATATGGATGAAGTTGTCTTTACATAAATGCTATTAAATTGATTGCTGCTTTGAGCGGACCTCCTTTTAGAGTGGCACATCTTAGACAGATGACCTTTGATACCACAATTAAAACATACGATATGTTTAGCTGCGCATTTGTCTATATCGTGAATGCGACCGCATCTTCCACAGGTGCTGGTGTATTTGCCGTCAACAACATCGCTCCTCCTGTATTGCTGATGTGTCTGTGTCCTTATAAGATGATTTCCCGAGAGCGCATATTTCAATATTGTGGTCAGATCCAAGTGCAAGCATTGTTGAAGTTTTTGGCTTTTCCAATTCGTTGTCAACTATCTGGCTTGACTCTAGGGCTTTAGTTAATGTAAGCACATCTGGCATCGTTAACTTTTTCATGGGTGTTTTAAGCACTTCCTGACGGGACTTTGAGTCTCGTAACCCAGCTACGAATTGTGTCAATAATCGATCATGCCTATGTATGTCGGCATTGTCGCATACTTCTTCAAAATCGCAAGCACGGTCTAGCATTTGAAGTGTCATATAGTATTGTGTAACATTTTCTCCTGGCTGTTGTTTCCGTTGTACAAAGGCAACACGGTCTAACAGTTCATGGCGTTCACCTCGTAAATATACCCTGAGTAATTTGACGATCGTATTTACGTCATCATCTGGTTTTATGTCTATGATGCCCTCGGTCCATAGCTTGGTCCATTCGGGATCTAGCGCAGATCGCAGTGTTCCCCTTCGTGCATCAAGATCTGAATCATTTAGCCTTGTAGCTGCTGCGAAATCCTTCCAACGTTGGTGCCAATCATCAAAATCAGCTAGCTTGAGGTCTATAGGTGATCTTAATGATGGTGTCTCCATGCGACGTGGCTTTGCCTTATCGTGTGTTGCTGAAGAGATGTTGGATGTCTCTATGCACATTCTATGTCCCTGTATTGCTTCCCGCTTTTTTGCAATATTTTTGGCGTAATAGATGGCTGATCTCTGAGCATTAGTAACTGCCTGCTCGGTGGCTACATCTTCGGACTCCTCGAGCTCCGATATTTCATTGTGACACGATACATATTTCTCGTTAGCGCTCAGAAACATATTTAGTGCACTCTCCAGTGCTTCTAGCTCAACATAGCCGCGGTTATCTGAGTCAAGAATCTCGAATTCATTGATTTCTGATTTGAGCACGTTTTCCGAACGTGTGCAATTGGCTTTAAAACCTCTTCTACTGGCCTTCAATCTTTTGATTGTGGCGTCAACGTCGTACGTGGCCATATTTAATATTTTTAATATTAATATAATTTAAAACACTGAATAATCTAATAGCAATAGTTTCTAAATTCTAAATTTAGTTACTACACACTGCGCCATAGTATAGTTTGGTTATAATACGTAGTTTATTGTTTTAATCTTAAACATTATTTTTATCTCAACAAAATGACAAATATATTATACGATGTTAAACGTGACACCACCACCAGATAACTCATAATATAATAATTACTGTTTGACCTGATGGTCCATATGAAACGAATCATTAGGAAGAGTTGGCAATATCCCAGTGATAGTGGGACTAATGAGGAGTGGGGATTATTGCGGTTATTATGTAATTAATAGGGCCTACATTGTACAAGTACATTATATGTTATATGAGTTAGTTGATACTATACCAGTATTGTTCTATGATACGACCTATTATAAGCCGAGATAAGCTTAGGTAAAATTTTTATCCAAATATTATTTCCCCTTTGCGTGAAAATTTTGAACATCTTTGTTTTTAAGGTTCTGTTAAATCTCTCGACAATAGCCGCCTTATTCACAGAATACATTACGTAATACTGTATACCTAACGTATCTAAATATTTCCTTACAGATTTATTTAGAAACTCAGAACCTTGATCCGTGGCGATTCTGTTTGGTTTTCCTTTCTGGAATATTTTTTGCAATATACTAATAATTTCAACACCCTTTTTTGTTTTCATAGCATAGCCAAAAGCAAGCCGACTGAAGGCATCAATGCACGTTAATATATAGTTATAATTATTATTTTGCGACTTATATTGCTGCATATCCACCAGATCTATCATATATATATCTTTTATGCCTCCCGTAAATATTTTAGATGTTGGATAATGTTGTCTACGTGGAGCGTGAAGGGTGTATGTCTTTTGTCCGCTCAACCATTTCTGGGCTTGCGCCGGTTTGATGTTTGCAGCTTTTGCTAATTTTGCAACACTTGCAAATCCCGCGGGGGATGAAGGATCTAAATAAATTCTTAACAGTTTTTTGTCTAAGCTTCGGCTTAAAATCGGTTTCATCTTGCGAGGCATCTTTTCGACAACCGCAAGTAATATGTATATTCAAATCTCTTATAAAGGGCATCACCGTAAGAACAACTGAAATTTTTTAATTATTTTCTTCGAAGTTGATGTTTTAAAGGGTTTTCTTTTTGTAGTATTTACTCTAGGTATATCTTGTGGTTTTAAATCAGCAGCTAACGGTTTACTCGATACTAAATATAATTTTCTAAATGTTACTCCCGTTTTAACCATTATTACCTACCGTCCACGGTTAATTTTTTTCGCAATAGCAGCCCCCGCGGCCGCGGCACCGGCACTCGCGGCAAGTTTCGCACCAATGCCGAGTAAGGGTATTAGAAACGGTAGTATGCCTCCAGATTGATTGCTTAACTTTTTTCTGTAACTTGATATTAATTATCGGTTGATTGATTATTGATATATTGATATATTGATATTGATTACGGTTGAGTGATTTCAATACCTTCTTATAGCGGCGAATATTTCTAAATGAATGTGGGGTCAATTGTACATTACCTTTTAGAACATTTAATGCAGTATTTACAATGAGCCGTATTAATTCGTTACTGGCGGTATGGTTAATAAAATAAGTTCTTTGTTGAGGGGTAGCGCTGCGTAGAAATTCCAGTTCGTTACGATATTTCTGCACAAGTCTATTCATTGTTGCAACATTATTGAAAATTGTTACAAAATATTAATTATTTATCATTATTATTATTATTATTTTCGCTACTAGTGTTGCAGCAGATAGTGTCGTTCAAACACTGCAATTGGTACGGCTTATTATATATTGGTACCGGTTAACCAGTATTGGTGTACAGCTTCGAATGAGTAGGCCTATCAGATTATATATACTGCAACACTGCTGCACTGATAACTTTACCTGAATACTGGACTAGTGGTAATTTGGCCTATTGTACTTTCGATCAAATTAACCACGGCTGAGGTATGATATGAGTGTATCTTCTAGCATCGAAATAGTTACTGACTCTGGGGACGCCGACGCTGCGATATCAGCGTACTACAATCCCCCGATGAAAGCCTCAACTATTAAGAGGAAATCTCCCAAGAAGAAATCCAAACCAAAGGTGGCAGAACCTCCCTCTACTACAACTGCCTCCGGCGCAGCGGCCCGGAAGGTCCTAGACAAATCCAGAGTTGACTCGGCAATGTCATCACGACGGATTTCTCAATCAACAATCCCAGTCACCCATTATCAACGTAGATCTGCAGCCCCTTGTCGCCCGTCCTCAAATACCAGTACTAATACGGATACCGGTAGCCAAAACCGGAACAATGGCACCCCGTTGAACTTACCGGAGAAACCCGGCACGTTGCCACGGGTTAGCTCAGGGGAGTGCGGCGTCTGCGATCTAACGGTACAGGACGAAGAGAATGGCATCACATGCGATAGGTGTCTTCGCTGGTACCACACTCGGTGCGAGGATATATCAACGAGGGCGTATAACCTCTTGCAGGAAATCTTCGGCAAATACAACGAGAGTAATCAGGTCATGTGGTTTTGCTCCAAATGTACCAGCATTCCACATGCAGTACCGGTCCCAGTAACTCCTGCACCTCTCTCAGAACAAGAGAACCAACGCTGGGAGTCCCTGAAGGAGCTGGTTCTACAGCAAACTGTGATGATTGAATCTGTGTCAGACGAATTGCGGGAATTAAAATCCAATATGAAAAGTAATATATATTCCTCTGACTCCGAAACTCCTGACACCTCTGATGACGATAACATAGGACTGGAGGACGATGTAGAATTCGCTAACTCGTATCTAGAGCGAAAGAAACTCGCTCGCAAAGAAAAGGCAAAGAAAAGGAAGATGCTACGCTCCTCGAAACTCTACAATGCTCCTCTTGCAGAAGTTGTGGAATCTTCGGTAAAGGAAGCCATGGAAAACGAACTGTTAAAGAAGGAGGTTATTGTAAGTAACCTTATAGAATCTCAACAAGGTGGGGCTGATAAAGCAGCGGTGGCTGAGATATGCGGAGCCATTGGTGTCGACCCGGCTTCCGTCGCGGACGTAGTGCGTCTTGGTCGACGACACGTGGACCGTAAACGACTACTAAAAGTATCCTTTAAGTCGGAATACGAAGCACGTGACTTCCGCTCGTTAACAACCGCAGCACGCGATGCCACTGATGGTCCAGCAGTCTGTCGGGAAATTCGAGTACGTCAGAGTTTATCTCAAATACAAAGGCTATCCCTCCGCAACACCAGAATCTCGGTACAGAAACTAAATAAGAAAGCCCATCATGATGAAATCGGTGATGCTACTGAAAGCTATAGTCTAAAACCGGATGGCGAAGTCTGGCGGTATACAAAACACAGTGACGGCAAATGGAAACGAGACCGTCGATGGAGTTTTGTTGAAGTAGATGCAGATCGCTCTAGGACGACTCAGAACTCCTCTCGATCAGATAGCGGTCCCCGCTCCCACCAGGCTATTTGGAGAAACCGTCCCCTGGACCAGGAAAACTAGTTAAGGGAGAGGACGCCGTAAATAGTGGACCTTTTCTAAACTGTTATAGTGCAAATGTGCAATCAATAAAAATGAAACTTTCCGAACTTCAGGTCTTGTTAAACAATAACAAATATGATATTATAGCCTTAACCGAAACTTGGGCAAATGAAACTATAACTGATGCTATGCTAGTGGGTGGTACTGATTATGCATCTATGAGACACGATAGATTCCATCTGGATCTGGGCGGTGGGGTAGCTATCCTTTTAAAAAAAAGCATTAAATGCTGTAGAGTGACTTTACCAAACCATCTTAGTGATGCTGAGGTAATAGGAATTGACTTATTAGGTTCTAATAAATCTAGAATCATATGTGGCTATAGACCACCTCCCAGACCGGACGTAGTTGATAACACAGCGATTTTATTGGAATCGCTGGCTTTTTTGTGCAATACATCACTCCCTTGTGTTTTAATTGGGGACTTTAATTATCCACTTTTTAATTGGTCTGAATTTGTGTATCCAGACAATGCTTGCTACAACCAGTTTGCCACTTTTATCTTGCATAATAGCTTAACTCAATTGCAATTTAAACCAACTAGGGGCCCAAATGTGCTGGATTTAGTGTTCACATCGGATAATCAGTTTGTTTCTAGTGTTAATACTAACGTACCCTTCTCAACCAGTGACCATGACAGTGTTAGTTTTAATATTTTAGCACCATCCCTTCATATTAATGATAATTCAACCTCGTATACAGGTTTTTATGATTTTAATAATGGCGACTATACTGCTTTCAGTGCTTACATTAAGAATAGTAATATTATTACCAGGTATGAAAGTTGTGTTACGGTAGACGATTTTTATGAGACTTTTTCCTCAGTACTTAAGGAAGGCATAGACAAATTTGTCCCTTTCAAACCTTTTAAACAACGCAAAAAGTATTACCCGCTTTTTGTTAGACGCCTTCAGAGGGCGAAGAAATTACTGTGGAGGAAACGACATAGAGAGAATGGGCGACAAGAATATTATCGTGTGGCAAAGGCTGCAGCCTCTGCAGCTCACCGCGCTACCTGCATCAAAGAGACTGAAATCCTAAACTCGGGTAACCCTGCTTTAATTTATAAATATATAAATTCAAAGAGAAAATCCACCTTGGGTATTGGCCCTTTAAAATTCAAAGGTGATACGGTAGTGGATGATGCGACAAAGGCCCGTATATTTAACGAGGTGCTAACCCAAAATTTTACAGTTGATAACAATGTAAGCATCAATATACCCAGTAAAGTGCATAGTAGTATTAATTTGTCGACTATAAATTTTAGCCCGGTAAATGTGTTAACTTTTTTGAATAAGTTGCCCAATAAGAAAAGTGGGACCCCTGACAACCTACCGAGTATCTTATTTCATCGTTTATCAGTGTGCTTGGCTAAACCATTATCTGTTATATTTAAACTCTCTTTTGAGACACACACACTTCCATCTATTTGGCTTACTGCTACCATTATTCCTATCTTTAAAAAGGGTGATCCTTGCGACCCCTTTAACTATAGACCAATATCATTAACTTGCATCGCATGCAAAATTATGGAAATGTGTGTCAAAAATGATTTATTATCCTATTTGCTATTGAATAAATTGATCAATAAGGCACAACATGGTTTCTTGTGCCGTAGGTCTACCAATACACAATTATTGGAGTGTGTTACAGATTGGTATAATATGGTTGATAATAGGCAAAATATCGATATAATTTATATCGATTTCGCCAAAGCCTTTGATTCCATTGTGCACAGCAAATTATTAATTAAACTGAGAGCTTATGGCATAGCTGATGACTTGTTATTGTGGCTTTCAGCCCTTCTGTCAAATAGGACACAGCGTGTTGTTGTCGGTAAATATTGCTCAGATTTTGCACCAGTTACCTCCGGTACAATACAAGGGAGTGTGCTGGGACCACTTTTGTTCCTAATGTTCATAAACGACCTACCTGAACAGCTCTTGCCAATAACTGTCAAACTTTTCGCTGATGATGTTAAAATGTATGCTGACAGTTCGCAGTGCCATTTGCTATCCAATGCACTTAATAAACTGGAGACATGGGCCAGTACATGGCAGCTGTCGATTGCAGCACACAAATGTACTGTAGTTTATGTGGGTAAAAACAATTGCAAACATGTGTACTACTTAAATGATAGCGTCCTCAGTGAAAGTTTATTTTGTAAAGATTTAGGCTTAACAGTAATGTCAGATCTCTCATTCGATCGGTACTGCAGCGACCAAGTAGCCAAAGCATGTAAAATTGTCAACATTCTGTTTCGGTGTATTCAAACGAAAAACATTAAAGCTCTCCTTATGGCATACAAAAGTATGGTCCGCCCATTACTTGAGTATTGTACTTCAGTATGGTCTCCATATAAAAAAAGCAGTATCAATCTTGTCGAGAGCGTACAGCATTACTTTACTAGGCGCTTATATGCAAGGTGCAATATTCCCTATACTTGTTATACAAACCGTTTAGATTTTCTGTTCTTACAACCGCTGGAACTACGTCGTATCATATTTGATTTAAAGTTAACCTACAGTATTGACAGAAACCTAGTTGATCTAGATGTAGATAAATATTTTACAAGACCACCGCGTAGTGGTCTTCGAGGGCATTCTCGTAAATTATTTGTACCTAGGTGCAGACTCAATATGTGTAAAAACTCGTTTAAGCACAGAGTTGTTCCTATTTGGAACGAGTTACCTGGAGATCTTGTTGATGCTGTAAACCTAACCATTTTTACACGGGGTTTGTCAGGGGTTAACCTACTTAAATATTGCTCTTTTTCAAGAGACCAGGGTAATCCATGGTTTTTTCAGTAAAATGTATTTAATCTCGTTAGTATTGTTTTTATTTTTTTTTTTTCTATTTTTTTCCAATGGTCAAACTGGATATTTTCTCTTACTTTGAACCAATTATTTTAAATTTAATGTTCTTTTTAATTTTCTTCAACATTCCTTGTGTAATTTTAATTTTAATTTCAATTTCAATATTCTTTTTTTCACATTAAAACTAATTATGGACCACCATAAGTGCTATATGCCTGGTAGGTATCCTCTCCCTCGAACCATATAATGTATCTTATATCTCAATTACAATATTTTACTTATATTTAGTAAATGTATTTCGTGTATAATTTTGTATTAATATCTGTTGCTTTGTTTTTTTTTTAAATTTGATTTCGTGTTAATAAATAAATAAATAAATAAATAAATAATGCTACGTTTATAGTCAGTGTAATTTTTAATGTAACAATTATGATTACGAAATATATCAGATCTAAATCTTAAATGTTCGGGTGTTTCCTGTCGTAAATCAATTAAGAAATGTGAAAATGGTTCAATTGTCGCATCTTGATAGGAATCAACTAAAAATTTGGTCTGCCCTGGTAACATCTGCTTCGCGAAATTTAAAACCGATAGACTATCTCTCAGATTTTTCATTAATACTAAAGTATGGCTATTAATTGATCTTGTGCGGTTATGCTTCCCACCGTAAAACATGTTTTGCGTTATAAAACAAATAAATATATTGGAATGATGAGCTACCTTAGTAAACAATACAGTTAAAGCTGTACTGGACTCAGTTTCTGTTAACAAATCATCTATAATTAATAAATCTCGACTATTCACTAAACTATCTATATTTTCAGGCAAGCCTTTGTAAAGGTGAGTAATACCAGGAATAGTCGGAGGATTGCTCCCGTAACAATACAATACTCGCAAGGGGGCTTCGTTGAAACAACCATTCTTGTGTTTAATTAAATTGCCAACAAATGTAGACTTTCCGGAGCCAGATGGCCCTGAAATTATCATACTCGTTCCCATTTGAAAATTTAAATTATATGGACCTGAATTAAAGTCAGCCATTTATTATTATTATTAAGATATATCAACAATACAATATAATATAATATCAATATCAATATCAATAAACCAACACCATTACTATGTATATAACAATAATTGATGCAACTACAATATTAGAGTACTGTATATTTAATTAACATACGACGCCGCTACAGTATGTGACGCTCGCTGCAGCAAAAGGTACTATTTCCAATTATAGTATAGACCGATGTAATTTCAAGCATGGTGAGCATCTTTATACGCGAAATAATGATAGGTAACATCGGCGGATTGGAAATCACTTCCCGAAAATTTCGCGCTAATGATTTTTTTATGTTCGCTGCTAAAAAAATAAGGAATATAGTAGCAACAGCGTCGTACTACGTTTCTATAAAAAATATTCTCTAATATTGTAAATAAATCTCCCGGATCATTACTTTTCGCAGAAATATAAGTTATATTGCGAAGCTCTTTCCAATAATAGGGTTGGTATCTTGCCAACTTTATATTAAACTTAGATATGGGTGCGCGACAAATAGGACAAATTTTAGAACAATAATTATTCATTTCGGAATATTGTGCAATACATTGTACGCAAGTTGCATGTTTATTTTCACATTTATAATAATCTCGATGTTGTTGCAATAACTTAGAATAGCAAACTGGACATTTTTCATTTAAAATATCCATTTTCCAAATTTTAAAGTAAATTGAAAATAATTACCACAATACACAACAACAACAACAACAACAAACAAAACTGTTATACTGTATATACAAATACTACTACAATTTTCGATTATTTAAAAACAACAAAATTTTATATATAATCATAAAATATTTATAATATAGAGGGAAAAGTCAAGAATCAATGATATTATCAACATATTCAACATTATCCGCTGATTCTTCAGGTTCGACAAAGGATTCTTTTGAAATCATTACAATAAAGAAAGACATAATTTCGTAGGGGCTATGCCGATTTAGCCGTATTTCAAACTTTTCACCAGCTTCGTTGTATTGTGTAATAACAATAAATCCCTCTATCATGGATAATAGTAAAATGTTGCTTAATTTTCCTCCCCCATGCTCAGCTTTCAGGTTGTAATCTAAAAGATGAATACTATTATCAGAAGCATCAATATCAATTGAGCTTAAAACTTTCCTGGCTTTTTCAGAAAATTCAATTTTATATTTATCATCTATCTCCCTGACGGTAAATTGTATAATCAATAACAATATAGGCTTGACCATCTTCTGCAAAAAATGAATGCCTTACCATTGGCATAACCATATTGGAATCAGAAGACATTATTTAATTTATTTTATTGTAAATCAAACAAACAAAGTAAAAACTTTTAAACTAAAACCATTACAAATGATTAATTGCGATTAAAGCAAGAGATTATATATATAAGATATTTTCAAAAATAATACAGGTCTTAAACTGAGAAATAGCCTAAATTCGGTTTATTGATTGGTTGATTAGCTGGTGGGTAACTACTGTATAAACAAAAAAATTATTGCGTAATAATCACTAATGCTCGTATACGCGTAGCTAGAACGTGACGGAATCTCATGTATCATACTGCTTGGTTTGTTGATTTGGCGACAGCAGTCGTGGAGTTGGCAATCAATATAATATAATATATGCGTGATGCGTGTAGTTGGTGGCCACGTTGTCAGCATATACAGTATACAGTGGTTGGTTGCGTGGATAGGAAATAACTATGGAAATATTCGTATACGTGTAGCTAGAACGTGGCGGAATTTCAACACGTATCATAATAGCGTTGGGGTAGGCAGGCCGCTTGGTTGGTTGGATTGATTGGTTTGGCGACAGCCGTCGAGGAGTAGCCGTGCGTGGCTAGCGACGGTGGTGGTGGTGGTGAGTTGGCAATCGATTCGATATAATAGCGTAGTGGGGGCTAGCCATGCGATGAGAAGTTAGGTTACGCGAAGATGAATATGCGATGGTTGGTTGATGCAACGACGCGAATCAATACTCGCGGGTGGTAACAGTTGTCGAGTAAGGCAGGCATCGCGAGGTTAGGCTACGCGTAGGTGATAAGCAACGATTGGTTGAAGGCAACGACGCGAATCAATATTGATGGTGACAGATGGTCATTAAACACCACGATTTAGCACCGGAATTTGGCATTTTTTAATTGCCTCCGAGATGCGAGCCGTAGCCCAAGCTAGGGAGGAGTTATTGATGACCTATGCTTCTCCTACTACTGTCGCGGCTATATAATTTAACACAAACTGAAGGTTCTACCCATACTCTATTAAACGGTATACACTTAGATTTGCTCTTTCTCGGGTGGGGATCGGTACTAAAAGTCATATTAAATTCACAAGCAAATTGAGCACAAATATTAATCATTTCCTGTAAACCGCATAAAGAAGGACATAACAAAATAATATCATCAGCGTAAACAAAAATACCATAGTAATATGAACCAATATGACAACCGATGTTTGAGTCTCGTAATTTTTGAACTAAAGTGTCCATCACAATACTGAAAAGTATAGGAGAGGCCACTGACCCCTGCCTCACCCCATTTGATACACCGAAAGACCTAGATGTTTCCGACCCCCATTTCACCCAACATATTTGTTCTTTATATATAAATAATAACAGTCTAATGAACAGCGGAGAAAAACCCTTCTTAAGTAACTCGAGAAATAGCTTCTTCCACTCAACTTTGTCGAATGCTTTCGATAAATCAAGAAGACAGCCGAATACTGGTGTAGCAAACCTTGAATAAAATGAGAGAACCTCATTGACTGCCCAAGTACAGGACGTTGTACTCGAATCTTTCTGGAATCCAAACTGCAGTTCATCCACAGACAACGAATCCTGTTGGGATAGAATCATCACCCATTCTAGAACCTTTAATATTAGTGAGGATATTGCAATCGCACGATAATTCGAGGATGAAGCAAAGTCACCCAGCTTGTCCTTAATAATCGGGACGAGAGACGCTGTCAAAAGAAATGTTGGTATATACCCATGAATTAGACAACCGTTAAATAATATACACAAATGGTCCGTTAACTCTGAACAAGCATTCTTCAAGCAATCAGAGTTGAAAGCAGCCTCTACATCTGATTTACCAGACCTCAATTTACCCAGAGCTGCTGACACCAACTCAGGAGTAATTACTATAGAACGAGTGTTAACATCCGCAAGAAACTCAGAGAGTTTTTCATCAACCTCGGAATAATCTGAATCATATCCTTGATTAAAAACCTCGGAATAAATACTAGTGAACTTCTCGGAGATGCCACTAGGTGGGTGTCGTCTCCCCATCAATAAGGTGACTCAACCCATTTACATTACCCCGAAGCTTTCTGATCTCAGCAAAAACATCGACATCGGATGTGAAACACGCCTGCATAAACTTATTCCTATGCACAGAGTCGATATTTCTCTTAAGCCGACGGACAGCGTATTTATACTGCAGTCGGGACTGTCTACGTAAATGAAAAAGATTACCCTGAGACACATTTGGTCTACCTGCCGACACCCACACACTATGCCAAAATATGGCTTCCTCCTTAAACGGTCGAACGTGATCATTCCATCCAGGCAAAGAGGTTTGAGGTGCAGAGGAGTCACCCCCGATAACACCCCCACCAACCCATGGCAAATTAGAACAGGCTTCCTCGATGGCTCCCAAAATATTGATGGCATAAAACTGTAAATCATTTAAATGGTCAACACTAGTACAATTAATATTATTACAACCACAACAGTCGAGCACCAGATTACCTAATAGAGATCTTAAATCTGCCTTATACAAATTTTTTTGCTCCTGAGAGGCATTGGTAAAAGAAGGTTTACTATCACTATTCCATGTTTGAAATGAGTCATCCAAATTTCCTATCTTGCATTTCATGTAGATTGGGCTATGTTGAGATAAGTTAGCAGTTAGCACCATGATGTATTACACCTGCCTCAGTAGTTAGTTAGTTAGTTTATTGACATAAAGTTAGATTATATATAAATGAGATAAACAATTATTAACCAGCACAACACCACTTTACGTCCTGATATTAATCATATACATGTTATACATAATCATCAAAATAATAATTCCTACTGTAATTTAATAAAATACACATTTAAATATAATCTATAAAGTACAAAAATGCAAAACATTATTAGAAACTAAAAAATGATCTATAACTGATGAATATATACAATTATTTACAACAGACATGTATGTGTAGTCTACATCATAAGTATTCCACAGAATATTTAAATTAGTATCCTGTATAAATGAGTTCACCATGCGGACATGGGCAGAATTTCTACCAAAATCCGTATTCAAATCTCCGGCCAATACAAGGTTGTATGTTCTGTATGTTACCATCAGTTCCTGTACCTCGTTAAGCACAGATAACAAGTCATCGGAAACATTTGAGGCCGAACGAGAATCAACCGGTAAATAACTATTACATAACAGAATATTAGCACCAGGAGAATTAATTTTAATCGCCTGCAACCTGTGACTACGTGTTTTCACAACAGATATATACTTAGAGAGCGATTTCCTAACTAGTCCTAAGTCCTAGTACTAATACTCTAAAAGACCGGAACTCAAATGACGCAATCTGTCAGCTGATTTACTGCCAACGTGGAACCTTTTTCTTTGTTCGGCTCAGCCAATCAGAGCGATTTTCATTTCATGTGGGACAAGAGCCTACGTAAACCGTGCCAGGCATGTCAGTGTGTTAGTATTCATCCTTTTTCCAAGCAGCAGAACACTGGCTTGGAAATCTTCTGTACTTCTGTGGAAGTTTCAGACTTTGACCGGAACATTAGATGACTTTGATTATAGAAACGTAAATCTATTATCAGACGGGGCACACCTGGCAAACTGCAGTGCTGAACACTGCATAACATAAACTGCACCTTGCACCAATTATTTTTCTTCTGTTTACTGTTTGTTATTAATTGTTGTATATGGAGAGATATCTTGTTATATTTGGAGAATAACGATAAATAATCATAAACCCCAATCTTCTTGATTACTGAAGGTAAGAGGGACTGGTTACCTGTAGCAACTGCGACTTACATTATAGTGGTTTTTGTGTGAATTAAATGCTATTTCATAATCCCTACATGTGTCAGTTGCTATCCTCCTTATACATGATCAAATTCAGTGACGGACGGCAGATCA
Source organism: Nemertoderma westbladi (assembly GCA_032718475.1). Classification (NCBI taxonomy): domain Eukaryota; kingdom Metazoa; phylum Xenacoelomorpha; order Nemertodermatida; family Nemertodermatidae; genus Nemertoderma; species Nemertoderma westbladi. The sequence continues at coordinate 6,748 of JAUCBJ010000881.1, read as the reverse complement.
GTGTGAAGTAGTGTGAAGTCGTGTGCAGTAGTGTGACTGATAATAAAGCATCTCCTAAAGAATGCGCCATTTACGTAACTCAATAGCCATCCCGTTGTGTTTAGTGTAAGTCATAACTCTGTATATACTTAAAGCGCCACGTCCTAAAGGAACTGTTAGTATTTCCCCGAAAGTAAATAATATTTGTCAGAGATTATATAGTAACGATCAATCGAATAATACAGTAGGCCTGCACCGCAATAAAATCAAAGCATCCGAATCCAGTCTCCCTTAACCGTGGGTGAATTATCGCGCATAGACTGGCTTCGGCTAATGTTACTTTATGTGCACTAAATATTTGTTATAGGTCAAAGTCGATTTATAAACAAGAGGACACCTAAAATTGGCAGGTTAAACTGCTAAAGGTCTGAAAGCGCGAACAATAATAGATTTTCTAATTTCTTTATTGCACCGTAGGCAATAAAGTCGAGGTACCGGTCGAACGGTAAGCTGTAGGCCTAACTGCCCAACTGCCCGAACCGGTACTTAAAGGTACAACAGTATTGCTCGATTTTGATAATTATATACTGGTAGGTCTTGATATTTAATCAGGGACTGCAGCCCTGGTTTTTTATTGGGATTTTACTTATTCCTGTCAGTTTTATTTATCTGTAAGTGTAATACTGAGCAAATACTCAGATTGCATAATTAATTTATAGGTTGGATTGTTGTCTGGCTGTTGTTAGGTCTGAAGAGATTGCAGTGTGTGTAGAGTGTAGGTCCGATAAAGTACTAGTTAGGAAAGTAGGGGCATCCAGTGTTGTAAGGTAAATCCCCCCGAAAGAATAAGTCGTACTACTCGGTTAGAACGCATACTAACTAACCATTTCGGAGTCTGCATATACTGTAGTTTATTTAGGCTTGACAGTGGTCTGCCAGCATTTGGTCTGTATTTTGTTTGTATAGTCTGCACGGGTAGCGTAATATTTATTATTCAGAGTTTATGCGAGTATTCGCAACCTACATACCCCCCAAGTTTATTCCTACAGTAATTGTGCTTGTTATACATACCGTTATAGTTAAATTAACCCCGGTACTACATCAGGGCTGCTTGGCGTAGGTAAAGACTAGTGATTTTATGCTCTAGTCACTCCAGCAGATACCGTGGTTCTTTTAGCTGTTCAAGTATATTTAACTGCTGGTTATTTGTTGTATAAGTACTTGTACCTAATTTAGGGTTTAGAGTACAGTACTTTCCGAAAGTAATTTAGTTTGTAGGCAGTATATTTGTGTTGTAAAGTGGTTAATAGGCACGTTAGCTCTGGTTGGCTGCGGTAATTAACTTCTAGGTAAGGACACTCCGGGTACATAACGTAGTACTTATAGAGCTGTAGAGCTAAAGACTATAAGTCGTCAGATGGTGGTATTTTCTTATCTGGACAACGCAGACATCCTTGCAGCAGATATTCCGGGTGCTACCTCAATTCCAATAGTAGTACCAACAGAATCATCAGAATCCTGCCCATTCTGATGCAACACCTCCATTCCAATAGTGCTACCCTGGGAAAAGACACGTTTCAGTAGCCGATTGGAGACAGTAAAGAGTCTAGTCAACTCATACATACCAAACATAGACCTACCACATAAACCACAGATCACACTAAGCCACCACCCCTACTGTGTACAGGACTAGCAGTACGGCAACAGGCCGAGACGGTACCACGGCACCATGTTGATTCATGGTTCGTAAGACACGAGGGCCTTCAGTATCTCCCTTGCACTTAGAGACGATTTAACGTGCCCCCAGACCCTCATGAGTCCGCCGCCGCCTGTTAGTGGCACCCCTATAGAGACCTCACCTCTTTAGGTACCTCTGCCTCTGCCGCCTTTCTTTCAGCCTCAGCCGCTGCCGCTGCCATTGCCGCTTTTCTTTCAGCCTCAGCCGCTGCCGCTGCCGCCTTTCTTTCAGCCTCAGCCGCTGCCGCTGCTGCTGCCTTTCTGTCTTCTATTCGTTTTTTCTTTAATTGTTCTTCCTGTTCCCTAGCGATGCGGATGCTTTCATCATATTTAGCCTGTTCAGCGGCTAACATTTCGGCATCTAACGCGTCCAACACAAATTTGGCTCCCTCACTCTTAGGGTGAAGTCCAGCTAGCCGCCTCCTTAACTCTTCGTCACCTATAAATCGTTGATAGTCCGACAGATAGATGTCAATAGCGTCCTTCTTCTGAGGTTTTTCTGTCGTAACTTCGCTTTCCACTTGAGAAAAGACAGCGTCTGTTGATTCTCCTTGGGTCGAGCGCTCGGTTAGCTGAATTTTCCATTGTGTCGTTCCTTGGACTTTAAGACTCACTCGTTGGAACCAAGTCTTTACGGCGACTTGCAACGACGTGTCTTAGCTTCTCTTCGAGGCTTTCTCAAAGCCTGAAAGGATTAGTCTGATCCGTAGAATTCGTTCTCGAACTTGATAAAGCAGCTCTCCCTGCTCTTGAGGTCCGTGAGGTTGTTGAAACAGGTGTTCCTCTAAACGCTCCAAAAAGCTGAAGAATCCCTGGACATATCCTGCTGCCGACCTCTTCCACACAGCTGGATCTCGAGTGTCCTTCACTACTCCCATCCTGTATAAGTCTTCCCAGGCAGCTTCAGATAAGTTAAACGGGAGTCCGGGTCCGAGGAAGTTCCATTGCGTCTCGACGATAGACTTCAGTTCCTCCATTGAGTATCTTGTAGTATAGTTATAGTTTTAGTAGTATAGTTTTTCCTGAGATTATGATCAACGTTGTATTCCCTGCATAGCTAATCCCGCCATATATGTGAACTTTGAGATTGGCGCGCGCAGCAGAAATTCTGCGCGAGATTGGCGCCCACAGTAGAAATACTGCGCGAAATCTCCTACTGTCCTACCCCTCCTACCTCTGTAGTACCGGTACTGTACTGTACCGCCTGCCTACTCTACTGGATGTACTTGTCCTGTCCTGCTGTCCTGGTAGGCTGCCGCTACCGCTACCACCACCACCAGCTTACTGGCTTACGTCAGTCAGTCAGTTCGTTGTACTCTGCAGCTCTGGTAGTCTCAGTGTGTAGTCTGGCAGTCTGGTACCGCATACCGGTATTGACTGACAGCGAAAGACAGCCTGTATCTGAATCTGTGCTTGCGAGTATCAATATAACCCATTTTTTCTGATCTATCTGCTGGATGCCCGGGTTGAGAATCGTATCATATTAGTAAAGTACAATGGCAAGGTACTGGCATGATAATTTTACTAAATTTTTACAATTACCACATTTTGCATTATTTGTTAAGGAATTAAAAAATACTTGCCAAGTACAGTATAGATTTTAAGAAATATTTGGGTGGGCACTTATCATGCAATGCACTTACCAAATTCTTAACAAATTTTGTATACCTAGAATATAATTTCGATGACTTTATAATCATGCAATGCACTTAGCAAATTTTTAACAAATTTTGTATACCTAGAACATACTTTCGTTGACTTTATAACTTGACAAAAATTTAATAAGAACTTTAGTGGTGCTTGACACGCATTGCAATTAAAAATCAGTCACATGATCCACCGCCAATAAATGACTCATTCAGTCATTTTGTGGTCAGTAGGCCTACTGCAGAGTTGCGTTTATTGAGTTTTCTTTATTTACGTTTAATTGTTTAATGAGTTTTGCTTACTTAAATAAATAGTGTATAGCGTTTTGTTACTTTAATTTATACTGGTAGTTTTATTGCTGTTTGTTTACTTCAATTAAATTGTTTATTGTATTTTGTACTCTTTAATTTTGTTATTCTTTATAGAGTTTTGTAATCTTTAATTGTTTAGTGCCTGTTGTATACTTGTTTTGTTTATTGTTTATTTGTTTTGTTTGTACTGTCTATATCGTTAATGAAATATTTATGGTTTGCCTAATTGTCCGATTGTTGCTAATTGACAATTTATTTGAATTAATGCCTAATTGATACAATTAAAATTCAAATTATTTGAATGTTAGTGAAATTGGATTAATAACAATTGACTTTGGAAGAATTGGAATTTAAAAAAGGCCTCATAATCCAAAGACATATATTGAACTCCGTGATGTTGTTGGGGATCTGGCCTCTCTAGCATTTGGACCACGAAACGTGACAGTCGGAACCCATAGTCAGAGACCAGCCTGGATTAAGTGGAGAGGCAGGACTTGGTGTGATGTATGAGTTCGGGGGCATTCAACCGGCAGACTCAGGCGTTGTTAGATATCAGGGTCGTAAACATTGACGCCGAGCCATATGCGGGACGCCCCCCGATGAGGGTCCTAGAATCTGTGGAGGACGCTAAAACCGCACTATATGTGGAACCAGCGAGACAGAGGTGAGCGGACTTTGCACCCTTCGTAGTCTCTTGTCTCTCCGTAGAATGGAGTTCTGGCACCGCATGCCAACAAGCTCCCGAGTATCTTCGCTGATAGGTTACACCACAACTGGGACAGACCTTATAGCACCGTCATGGAGTGGGTTCGCCGCCGTGTGCAGTTCGCCATAGTTCGAGGGGCTTCTCATTGCATCAGGGAGTCGAGGCTAAAGTGGCACAGTGGTCTGGCGTACGGAGGATGGAGCTGGATTGCCGATCACTCCACTCGTCTGACGCTGTAAACTGAATCTGTAAAACTATGTAATGTGTTGTGCTTTCTCTTATTTGTATCTGTGTTATCTATTTGGCATTATAGTTACTGTAGGTTCTTGTAAAACTCTCAGAGTATAATATTAATTGTAATTTTGCTTTATATTATATTATTGTTAAAGCCGTTTCATTGTACTAAACGGGGGTCTGGGGTATGGGAGCGGCAGCTCCCAATAAAAAATAACAAAATGAAGATAAAAAAGTAGGCCTACTTTAAAAATATTTTCCCTGATTTTTTATTCTGTGTTTTCCAGACATTTTCCCAAGGAAACCGTCTTTTCTCACAGACACCGGGTAGTACCGGTAACGAAATTGTAAAAAAAATGCCCTAAAATTCAACTGGACCACCACAATGAACCGCTAGTTATCCTGCATCTAATCTCAATAATAACCTTATATCTACTGTATATCGTGTTACAATACCAGTACTATGAATGGTAGCCGTAGCACTTCATTATTTGGAATTCCTTGTATTAATGATTTTGAACATGTCTAAAATCATTTTTAATGTTTCTGTGTATGTATTTCTAATTTTAATTTATTCATTGAACCACTATTTTCGTTGGGAAAAGTTAACCCTAATGTTCAAAATACAATTGCTGCAATCCATATAGTTATAATATAATATGATGATGTTATTGGTAACTTTATATGACGGGTGATAAATTTTCTATTTTATTTCGTGCTCAAATCGTAATCTACTGTAGCGCTTGATAAGATTACAAATTTGAATTAAATAGTTTTATTGCATAAACAGAAATTAGGAATACCATTTTTGAACTTTTTGGATAAATTTTTCCGACGTAACTGTGTTTTAATGTAGACCTACAGTATTTGCGCGTTTATATCTGATGTGTATATATCTATGTAACGTACAGTAATAATATGTTTGTTTATATGTTGTTTATATTAAAAACATTGAGTCTCTGTATTAATTTGTTTACATATGTCATGGGGGAGGGGGGGGGGGGGGGGGGGTTGCAACAAAGAGTATCAAACCAAACACAAGTGCATAGCATACAGTACATCACTCACTATGATGTTCCGTGTGTTGTTTCTCTTGTCTCTGAGGGGGGGTGGGGTCATCATTTACTTTCATTCGAAAGCTAACCGCCACTCTTCCCACAACATTTATTTTTCAAAAATAATTATTACTTAAAAAAATTTGCGACGCAGGTTCGAACTAGTGCCGGGAATATATAAGATACAGATATATGCTAGATTTGTAATGCGCATGTTATTAGTTCATTACACTTGCAAAGTGCTTGCATATATCATCGGTTACATATAAAGCACGTTTATATATCCTGTAATACTTGTCAGTCACATAGCAACAACTTGCTAAACATTATAAACTTGCAATGTCCTTTTTATGAAATTGGAAAATTTGTTAAGTACTTTACTCACCCTTTGCACCAGCGTTGCTAAGCGTTCTAAGCCTTTCTAAGCAGACTTGTTTAGAACTTAGGAAATATACTAAGAATCTCAACCCGGGTGGCGCCCAGGTTGGAATTCATGCTGCAAAACTCGGACGCGTACCTGCGCAGCTGCGCGAATGACCGTAAACCAGATGCGCGTTGCGCGTTTGGGTGAGACAGGTGCGCGTTCGGGCAGTCGGGTGAGACAGGTGCGCGTTGCGCCTCAGCGCGCAGCTCTGCCTCTGATGCGCACCACAAATTAATTGAAATCACGAAAATACACAAAAAAATTTCGCTCGCTACGCTCGCATTTGTTTCTCATTTACAATTCTTCAAACAGTCAAATCACTTCACCATAATACTGTAATACCGGCAACCGGGGCTGAATTTGTCTATTTATTTTAACTACAGTCTGACAGTACTCTATTGTTGTATTGTTATTAGGTCTATGCTATGCCGATGTAACAAACAACAATATATAATAACTCAATAATATAATAACTCAATAACAAACCAACAAGTAAATATTGATGGATATGATATATATAGGAGAGACAGAACTGGGAATGGAGGGGGGGTTGCACTCTATATACGTAAACACTTACCATTTGAGGTGAAGCCCCAGTCATATGACACTCCTTCTGAACTGTTAATTGGCGAATTATACCTTCCTAAGACGAAAC
>JAUCBJ010000880.1:0-55839 GCA_032718475.1 Nemertoderma westbladi | reverse complement strand
ATAAATTTATTTTAACGAAAATAACTTATCTTTTATTGGCGCAATTGTATGACTAATCCCATCACATGCGTACTTTTTTAACCGGGTAGTGTATAAATTTTAGGAATTGCGTAATTTTTATTGAAATTAATATCTCATATCTCTCCAAACCACCTACGCGTTTCGACTTTGCCGAGACAACAACCACTAGGCCACAGGTTCTTGAGATATGGAGTATTAATTTCCAAGCCAGCTGCCATTTTATTAGCCCCTGATTTTTTATTATTGATAGTAACAATGTGTTGGCAAGCTGTGTTCTTCGAGGTGTTTGTTATTATACATTTATTATAGGAAGGGATCTAGGGATCTTAACCTCGAAGATATTAAAGTTCAATAAAAATTACGCGATTCCTAAATTTGTACACAACCCGGTCAAGTAGCAGCCTCCCGCCGATTAAAGTAGGGGGTGCTCTGGGCGCAGCAACTATTAGTGAAATGTGGCGGGATCATCTTTCTCAACTTTTGAAATGTGTCAACGATAAATCAGATAAAAATTTTGTTTTTACGAAAGTTAACCCTTTTGATAATCCTATATTTAAGCCGTATATATAATCCTATATTAATGATAAAACGGGTGATACTACGAGTAGGGATTATTATCGTGGGCGTTGCTATTTCATCTGTTATAGGAAAGGTTCTAGAACGTATTATATTAAATAGAATTTTAGATAAACTACGTACATCAGATAACCAGTTTGGCTTTAAGGCGAAATTGGGTACAGAGACATGCGTATATGCTTTGAAGGAGGTAATAAATTATTATCTCTCTCAAAATACGCCGGTGTTTGTCTGTATGCTTGACGCTAGCAAGGCTTTTGATCGTATAAACCATTTTGGGTTATTTCGTAAATTTCTAGGTAGAGGAGTCCCCGTATATTTAGTTAGATTGCTTATTTTTTGGTATAGGGTGCAAGAGATGTACATTAGATGGGCTGGTATTACATCATCGAGGTTTACCGTCACAAATGGGACCAGACAGGGTAGTGTCTTATCCCCTCTATTGTTTAATGTATACATGGTTGGGTTAAGTCAGGATTTAACATTTACAGGGGTAGGGTGTTTAATAGGTAGTACGAGGATGAACCATCTTGGATATGCAGATGATTTATGCCTCCTGTCCAATTCAATATTTGGGTTACAACGTCTAGTTAGGTCGGCCGAAAACTAATAATTCCATCTTATTTAATAAGAAAAAAACAACTTGCTTATATTTCATTCCGAGGTGCAGCAAACATTGTGTTTATGCAGATATAAATCTTTACGGTGCAAAGATTGATATTGTGGATGAATTGAAAGCTTTTTGTTCTCGTATCAATTGTAACGCCCTTTTGGCTGAACGTAATTATTCTGAATCTGTGCTCTAAAAACTACGAGTAGAGTATCGAGCGTAAACGAGATCAACCTTGACATTGAACAGACAAAAACTACTACTAGGATCGGCATGCTGCATTGCAGCTGCATTTTTAAGAATGCTGTGCCGGCTTATCGACAAAATTGCACCGCCACAACTCCCTATCACCCATGACATTTGCGAGATCATCCGCATCTTCAAGGCCAGTGTCCTTTAAGATGCGTCTCAAGAAAGTCATGGGCTTATTCACTCCATGAGGCTGCCAAAGTACAAAAGATTATGCACTTACTGGTTGGTCCTCCCGGCGAAAGCAATGTCCTGCAAAGCGGAGGCGATTTTGTTCTAGTGTCAACCTTGGGGGAACCAATGAGACACCTCCAATGTTATATATTGTCTGGTTGGAGATGTGTGCATTGTACTTGACACAATGAACCCGGCGTAGCATTCTTGTGAATATGCCATCCAGAGATTTGGTGTCCTCAGCAGTTAGAGCCCAGCATGGACTCCCGTAGAGGAGTACTGGAACTACTGCTGCTCTAAATAATCGGACCTTAAGTTTCCGATTAATTCTCGGTGACTTCCAAATCCTGGAAAGCCTATTCAAGGCTGCCCATGCCTTTCCCTTACGTATTCGAAGGTCCTCACCTGACTTCCGGATCCATGATCCCAGGTAACAGAAGTCGTCCACATGCCCAAGCATACCATCCTTTGAGCTTATGCTCATCCGATCAGAGACTTGTTGAGGACTTTCAAAGTTAACTGTCAAAATTTTGGTCTTTCTGGAGTTAATAAAAAGACCAACACTAGAAGCAGCATGTTCTAATGAGCTGAGGAGCCGTTGGGCTCCCTCTAATGATTCTGAGAGTACTCCTAAGTCATCAGCAAAGTCTAGATTAGTTAGGTACTTGGCAGGATTTCCTCGACTTCTGGAGCCAGTAGGTGGAGTTATCATCACCCCATCATCATTATGATGATCTAAGGACATGCGTAGAACATAGTCAACCACAATAATGAACAAGAATGGTGCAAGTGTGTCTCCTTGGAGGACGCCCCATAACACTTCAAATGGTTCTGTGTCACCGTCAACAGTAGACACAAATGTTGTCGAACCATCGTATACTGATCTGATTGCTGCAATAATTTCATCAGGAATCCCATATAATGAAAGTATGCTGAACATACGTGAGCGAGAGACTGAATCAAAGGCCTTGAAGAAGTCAACAAAGATAATAGCCAGATGCCTGTCTTTCTTTTTTGATAATTCTTCAATTATCCTTCTAAGTGCCAAAATGGGCTCCATGGTCCCACGACCTTTACGGAACCCATTCTGATTTCCACGGAGCAGTCTCTCAATGGGATCCCTGATGCGATTTAATAGAATCCTATTGTATAGCTTTGCAGCAATCGAGATCTCAGACACTTTTACTTCTATAAAGTTATCAGTCATTATTGTGTCATTATTTAGGAGCTTTTCAAAGTGGGCCTTCCAACCATTGAGGCGATCGGCTGGTGATTCAGCCTTAACCTTGGTGGTTGGTTGGCTTTTCCGCCCAGTAAGCAAATTGATCGATTTCCTATGCCTGGCATGATTGCCTGCTGTCGTCAGCATCATTGATGGCATCAACCTGTTGGTTTATTAGCTCCTGTAGATTAACAGAGTACTGCCTGTTCAGGGACCTAGATGCAGACTTAACTGCATTCTTGGCCGCTGTAGTCTGTTTGAGTCGGGACTCTTTCTGCGCCTTATGAAGGTCATTTCGGCACTTCTGAATTTTGTTGTCAGTCCAGGGACAACCAACACCGGGGACAGTACAAACCCCAAAGCCACACAAAGGGAGGTTAGAGGTCAAACCACCTCGGAAGGGGAAACAGCCAGCAGGGGCCAGCGACAGGGGAGAAACACTCCCAGAGAGTGGAGAGACGTGAAGTAGGTTATTAGCCAATAGGGGCGAAGGAGAGCATCCACTAGGTGAGAGGCCACAGTAATGTAGCAGTAGAGTAATATTGGTGTGTCGTATATTATCTACTTGCTACCGGTCTGTGAATCAGTCAGTTCAGTTATCTCATTCTGTTAGTGCAGACCGGCAATAATTGTTTACCGTCATCGTCAGTAACAACAGCAGACCTTATCACCACTGTATGTATTTCTGCCGTTTATTGTGTTACTATTTGTTATATTACCAAGACAATACGAAACTCTATCGTTTTCTTGCCACGGCCTCGGCCAGAATATTGACACTAAGCAAGCAGGACGGTGACGCGTGAGACATAACCCGGTCGGGATCTTCGATCCCGACACAAAATGCAACAATTTGTATCCGATGCCGCACATCTCTTCTCTCCTCACCTTCCAGTATAATAAGGAAGCATTGTTGTCAAGGATGAATTGTGGTTCGATGTCAACAAGCGATCGCATAAAAATGGATCTCATCACGAATTGTTACAACCTCCAGAATAAATCATTCTCGTCTAGGCACTCTCGCATCCTTGAATTCTTCAACGCGATATAGACACCGACCCTACTAAGCACTATCACTTAGTATCATTATGTTCCTCGTGGTGCTGGGCACGCTGGTATTACGGGATGTTTGTTTCCAACAACCCCCCCCCCCCCCCCCCCCAACCCCACTCGTTAACATAATATAACTAGTACTGATACGATTGACTGACGTATTGGATAATGTGCAATAGGATTATCGTGCGTATGTTAATCATATATTTCATGTTTGCTGCCCAACGTGTATATACAATTCGGTTCCGCCTGATTTTATTTCTGCCTTATTTCACATTTTATTTCCATGTTGTTTTGTTGTTTATAATCATGACAAATAAATAATTTTAATATATGGCTCCACCGTGCGGCCGCAATACGTATGAAAACGTATAATTGCTTCCGAATGTTATTCCACATACCTAGATTAACTGACGGTATACCAACAAGCATAACTGAGGCGTTTGCTCAGTATAATATGAAGTTATTTGTTCATCTTAGATATAACGCCATTAGCAGCCTATTTCGTAGGATTGATTCGTCAGATAACATTATCATTTGTGCGGTGTCTATATTTTGTGCTATAGATTAGTACTTTCATTCTTTGACATATTTAATTTAGGACATTGGCTACACTGTAGTACTGATGACGACATGGATATAAATGCGCAGACATAGGCTTTATATGTGAGAACAAATATGGTATTAAGACAATTTAGTAATAAATTACTCGGTGTTCGTTAAGAAATAATTATTTAGAGCTTATTGTACGCCCATTTACTATAACGTCGTAATTATTCATTACGTGCGATTAACAAGTTAAAAGTAGCGTACAACAATGCGGCACGATATTATTTATAAAAAATTAGACTGACTAACGATGAGCCAGCTTAATTTGCCTAAATTTGTACATATTATTCGACACTCATCACTGGAAAGTCTTATGAAGGGATTGTCAACTACCGACAACATTTTATTGCATACAGTATACAGTAAAGGTAAAGTGTATAGTAGGATATTATAAATTAATTATTGTTTTACTGTTTTTGCTCTTAGTTACTTATATACTTATATGGATTTTATTAATCCGAAATAAAACTTAATAATAATAATAATAATAATATACCTTTGCTGTAAATCTCTTGCAAATATCGACATGAACATCCCAGAACAAATTAAGTAAATTATAGTCAATCGCAGTGCCGAAGTCATAATTCCAGAAAATTGCTTTTAAACCTGTGGATGTTTTATAGGATAAGGTAATTAATTATTAATCTTCTTGTTAATTATAATATATTATCAGTCAGTTAGTCACAGCGAACAACTTGTCACTGCAATAATATAGGCATACAGTACATGTCTGTAATCTCGATATGCCGATATTTACCGAAGATCAAAGATGGTACGCTTGAGCATGTGGACGACTTCTGTTACCTGGGATCATGGATCCGGAAATCAGGTGAGGACCTTCGAATACGTAAGGGAAAGGCATGGGCAGCCTTGAATAGGCTGTCCAGGATTTGGAAGTCACCGGGAATTAATCGGAAACTTAAGGTCCGATTATTTAGAGCAGCAGTAGTATGGGAGTCCATGCTGGGCTCTAACTGCTGAGGACACCAAATCTCTGGATGGCACATTCACAAGAATGCTACGCCGGGTTCATTGTATCAAGTACAATGCACACATCTCCAACCAGACACTATATAACATTGGAGGTGTCTCATTGGTTCCTCCAAGCTTAACACTAGAAAAAAGTCGCCTCCGCTTTGCAGGACATTGCTTTCGCCGTGAGGACCACCCAGTGCATAATATTGTGCTTTGGCGGCCTCATGGAGTGAATAAGCATGGTGGACAGCCCATGACTTCTGGACTCACTGGCCTTGAAGATGTGGATGATCTTGCAAATATCATGGGTGATAGGGAGTTGTGACGGCGCAATTTTGTTGACAAGCCGGCACAGCATTCTTAATATATATGTAATATATATATAATGCAGCTGCAATGCAGCATGCCGAGCGTAGTAGTAGTACTTTATACTTACAAACTTACCTCAATAATGATTCAAATGTCACTGATTTTTTACAGACTTTAAGAAATTTCTAAGTACCAGCACACTCTATAATGATCAGAGATAAACATTCACTACTTTGATTTAATCCAATCTGATACTTTGACTGCGCTGCCCGACATTATATAATTTATTCATCTACTGTATACATAATTATACTGTAGATATAATATGTTATAAATAAGGGTTTAGGCTACACAGCCGGTATTCTATTATTACCGTATTATATGGGTATAATTGGTGTACATAGTACAATCTCCACACAGCCTCAGATAGTACTGGTTTAACTGCCTAATTATATTGATAATTATATAGTTTTAGGTTAGGATAGTGATAGACAGGGAGGTGGTGTCTGAAATTACATTCGATGAGATTTAGCTTTTAATCGTAGGGAAGATTTATAGACTTGTGGGATGGTATTGAATGGTGTGTCCAACATACAGTATTTCCCCTTGTAAGAGAGACAAGAGAAAGTGTAAACGACATTAGACACAAGGATATCCGGAACAGTACTGAAGTATCCGTCAATCAAAACTGTCTGCAACAAAAACTCTCATACTTTACATACATACTGTGGGGCGAGCCACGAAGTGAGTGAGCCTTAGCGTAGTGGTACCATTAATCAACCTGTCGTTCTGTCGTTCTGTCGTTCTGTCGTTCTGTCGTTCTGTCGTGTTCAATTTTAAACGTTAATAACTCGGCCAATCTTTGATGAAATCTATCCAAACTTGGTACACATGTTGTTTGGCAAAAGTTTAGAAATTTTCCAAGTAGAATTTCCGTGTGGCCTTCGAGAAGCTAAGATAATAGCAGTTAATTAGTTAATTAAGTTGATTGCGGTGAAAACGCCATTTTCAACCTGCCTTTTAAAGGAAATTAATTGTTTTACAGTATAAGATTTAAATAATTATACTTAAAAATTATACAGATATAATCCCCATACGCCATTCTATTATAGTTTTTAATTAGTTTAAGTGATTTGCTTTAATAAATGTGTCTTTAATTGATCTAAACGTAATTAAACCGCACAATTATTGAGTACAAATTTAATCCTTCCCATTATTGGTCAAGTCTCTGCTGGTGTGGAGCTAGCTGCTGGGAGTTGTGGCTGTAGACTAACCTGAGAGGAATTGTAATAGAGGCAACCAGTATTGCTATTCCAGCCCAATCACTGAATTGTGTTTATTATAGGCTGGACGGGCCGCATAACCGTTCGACTATTACTACTATTGCTATCTCAGTTAAATGACAGATATAATAACATAAATACAATCCATGGCATTGCTGTTGTAGGCTTCTGAAATAGTTTATTCCACAATGTATCTGGTTATTTTTTAATTGAATTTTTGCAAAGTAGTAAAATTAATGTTCTTAAAAATAATATTATTATTTTATATGTAACCTAGGAAATTAGCTACATTTTTTCGCTGCAGCTTTAAGAGTGTACATTGATTTAATATTATTTCAATACCCATATTACTACATCGGCATAAGATGCATTGGCGTTGTATCACACATCTCCACATATCACACATCTCCACATAGATGTATCAACAGTTACTCGCACAGTTTCGAAACTTCGCATAGTTATAACTGTATAAAGATCGTCAGTCTGCGTTTAGGAAAAATATTTTATGACAAAACAGGACAAGCGACGAGCGCAACGAGGCATATAATGAAGACGAGTACTGCGTTGACTAAATTATTATATAAACCACCTGGCTTCACATATTGATCGCATCCCTAGTTATTATTATTATAAAGATCGTCCTAGCTTGCGTTTAAGAAATATATTTAAATACAAAACAGGACGAACGCAAAGAGGCTTATAATGAAAACGAGTACTGCGTTTATTATATTCCTATAAACCACCTGGCTTTGCATATTTAACGTGCGATTGGAAATAAGTTCGTGCTACCCTTCCGTGGGTGGTAGATGTCGCGGTTATGTATTGGTGGTTGGGAAGGGTGGGGGGGGGGGGAGATTAAAAGGGGTGAACACGTACTGTCCACCTTTCTTTGATTGATTGGTGGTGTGGGTAAATTTCTCAAAACCTGATTTTGTGATACAGTCGCTGCATTTTAATTTGTATATAATAACTAGGCCTCGTGCTGCGCGAAGTCCCCACGAACGTGTCTAGTTCTACTTACTGTACCGGTACTCGATAGTGTATTATTATATTATATTGATAAATAGTACCGTGTAGCCTAATGTTTGGTGAGTCGTTTATAAACCTATAAACTGGTAAAACTTAAACTGTGTAATGTTATATTATATTTTATCACATGTACTCACTTATTTTTAGCGGTTGATATATTGTATATCACACCGTGTGATATACAGTTAGCTGCTATATTCAAAAATTATTTGAAACTTGTATAATAGCACATAGCATATAACAACACAATAGTACTTCAGCAAATAAACTTTGTATAACAATCTCGGCCTTCGGCCTCGGTAGTTATACAAGTTTATTTGCTTCAGTTGATATATGGTATACGCTTGGACCGAAAACGAAACGCAGATAGCTAAAAGAGACGATTTATCTTCTCAGAATTTTCTATGCGGAGTATGTGCAGCGCATAAGATAGAAGTGCTGGAAGCGGACAATGCTATTCTGCGAAAAGAGAACAATGATCTTGATAGGCAGTTATCTGGAAAAATCGATATCCTGGCCAAGGAAAGCAAAGCACAAAAATGCACAATGACTGATATAAGGATAGATCTAGAAACAAGAATTAAAGATATTGAGATCAATCAAACGAAGCTTAAGTCAAAGCTAGATTCTATTAATGATACTACTATCATTACAAATGAAGCGCGTATACCTGATTCCTGGACCGATATCGTTAAACATAACACTGAGAGTTTAAAGGAGATCCAAAGTAAGTTTGACCCACCAATCCGTGGAAATATCAGAAACACCACCATAGAAGTGAATAAAATTGAACAAGTAATTAAGCAGGCAGAACAACGACGGTTTAATGTCATTATTAAACATTTACCTGGGGATTCTGCATCAAATACGAACTTGCAGCAGCGTCAGGCTGACAGCAAGTCCCTAAAAGATGCGCTAGATACTAGAAGCCTACCATATCGTTCAATATTATGACTAGGCAAACCCCGAGAGGATGGATCTCCACGCCCAACCCTTCTGACGTTCTCTTCACCAGAAAAGGCTACAAATGTTCTTGAGCTAAGGTCGTTCATGTACCTAAATATGACTCTTTATTTCGACCGTGACCTTTCGGCTTTTGAACCCGAAATGGCTTTCAAAGCCCGCCAAAGACGACGTGAGTCGGGATCGAGGCATAACAGAAAGTCCACCCTTAACAGAGCCATTACAACTGAGAAAGTCAGTAATATGGTGATGGATCATGATGAGGCTACAGCGATGGATTGACTACTGGTCCCCCATTTTGAGCCCATCTATTACCCAACTGAACTGTCTGAGCCCACCTGTACGGATACACTGCCAAACCCCATCGACCCTGACGGAAATGAACTGTATAACATGCCATTGGCCCCCTCCAACCCAGACAGCAATCGGACAGAACTCATTGACCGGGACATCAACCCATTGGTCCATGCCAACCTCGACAGTTATCTGCCAATACCCCCCCCCCCCCCCCCCGCCACTCCAATTGTTTTGTCTGACCCTCAAATCAATGGCACTGTGATACGTACTGAGTGGATGTCGCTTCCATTTATTATAAACAACAATGTAAATGGGTATGAAGGAAAACATGAAATATTGCGGGAATGGGTGGAAATATATGATAATGTTGCTGTAGTTACGATTCAAGAGTCAAAACTAAAAGACGATGTCTCTGATGGGAGCATTACAATTGATGATTTTTATGATGATATCTTTGATCAACACTTACCTCTAACTAAGATGAAAGTACATAACTTTCACATTCGTCAACCTATTCCTGGTGTTAAAGGCATTCTAGCTGAGAAAAAGAAAGCTATAGCATGTAAGGATAATGTTAAGAGAAATGAGTGCCAGAGAAAAATCAACAAACTGATCTTTGATAAACGGCACATGGAATTCACCAATATGCCAAAAACTCAACTGTACAAACTATCTGATAACTGTATAAGGAAAAAACACCAAGTTCATAAATTTGATGAAAATGAAGTCGAGAGTCTTAATAATTTCTTCACTAGATTTAACGAAGATGTGAATAAGGATGAGCCTATATATAATGGTACCACCTATGATAATGATATTCATGTTGATCCGATTGTGGTTGAGAAATTAATACATAAATTGAAAGGGAGAAAATACGGTTGAAATGACAGATGTATATATATATATATGTTTATTGACAATATCTTCCAAATTAAATCAATTAAATAAATTTACAATAATAACTTGTAAATATACCATTGCGACAAAGATACAGTCCAACTTAATACAAATTTACATGAATTCTAGTTATCTAATACTTCTAAACATTCTGTAATTGCACTTACTATTATATTATTTGAAAACTGAACCATAAATTCGGACATACAAATGCAGCCTACAATACTATACTTGTTTCTTATAAAAGCGGTTTTTGGGCACATTAAAATTGCATGATGTTCATTTTGTACTGAACTGCCATCACATATACAAACACGATCACTACTGGGTATGCGGGCCCATCGGCCCATTTCTATCCGTAGGCGGTGCGAACTTAACCGAAATCTGCTAAAATTTACACGTTTACTATCTGGAATAAAATTATTTGATTGCTTATAAATTGCATGCACGGATAAATTAGGGTTTATGTCTAGATAAGTTTTATACTTCGTATGTGCTAGAGCCATCTTTCTAATAGAGTCCTTTAAACAAATTAGATTATTTTGCACGAAATCATTTCCATTCGTATTAATAAGATTTTCTAAATATAAATAACCAGGGGATTGAACTTTCTTACACATATTGTATATAATATATACCGGGTCATTAATATCCCACGTTTTCATTAGTCTAACCATTGAACTTTTCGTAATAATTTTCATTTTTGCACTTATTTCTGGTATTCCTAATTCTACAAGGCATAGTTTGTTCGGCGTAGTTACTCGTACGTTTAATAAAAGTTTAACTAGTTTTATGTACATGGATTTTAGTTCGACAGTGCTACCCCCTAACCATGTATCACACGAATATAATATTGAGCTTAATATAGCACAATTGAAAACTTTCAGTTTATAAATAAACGGCATATTGGAATTCGTAGCACAAAAAATACCAAATTTTCTCAACTGTTTTTGACATTCTGATATATGGAGTTTAATGGCGGAGGATATTTTGCCATCCTGAGTAAATTGTGACCTTAGATAAACGTATGAACTGGTATTTTTAATTGCTATACCACTAATAAGAAAAGTATTATAATCATGTATATTGCCATTTATCACCATAAATTTTGTTTTTAATTCATTGATGACCATATTGTGCGAAGCACAAAATTTAAACAATATTTCCAATTTGGCAGCACATTGACTTCTTGTTTCGGCAAATATGGCGGTGTCATCCATGAATAAAAGTATATGTAATGAGTCTAAATAAGTATTACTACTGGTTAGTTCATTATACATTGCAACTAATGCATCGATATAAATAGTTTGTCTCAAACCCATGTTAAAATCTATAACAACATTATTTAACCGGAAATGCGTTACCCTATAAAGTCCTTTTAAAGCGTTCAACATGTTTAGGCCGCAGCCTAATGTCACTAATTTTCCAATCAGTAAGGCACGATCGACTCTATCATAGGCTTTAGAAAAGTCTACAAAAACTATAAATAGTTTTTGTTTTCTAAATTTAACTAAATCAATTAGTAGCCTGAGGGCTAATATTTGTTCAAAACATGATCTGCCTTTTTGGCCTCCAGCTTGCACTCTATTAGGCTTTGTCCATTTTGTGAGCCGTGATGTTAATATGTAATCGTAAATTTTGAATATAGAGTCGCACACTGAAATTCCTCGGTAATTTCCACAGTCTAATGGGTTCCCCTTTTTAAACAATATAACCAGCTTACTATAACACCAACTAAATGGAATCGCACCTGACATAAATATCGTGTTAATCAGCAACGATAAAAATACGATTATATTTATAGGCAAAGCTTTGATTAGGACGGGTGCTATTCCTGTTGCGCTTTTATTTATTTTTAGGGAGTCTATGGCGTCATCTACTTCAATGGCTGTGATTGGGTCGTCTAGCAATGGTATATATGGGGAGTTTGACGTATCAATCGTTTCTAAAGAGGTGGCATCCTCGTTATTTAACAACTTCGAGAAGTGGTTTTTAAAATCGTTGTCAGTAGGTGTGTTAGTTGTTGTGTTGTTTCCTACGTCAATACAACCTTTCCAATTAATCGAGGTCCATATGGCTTTTGCATCGTTCGAGCTTAATAAATTTTCCCATTGTTTATAATTTGTTTTTCTTGTAGCTGCCGGGTTTGTAGTGAAATTCTGTTGTGTGTAACTTACCGCTCCATCTAAAGCATTCTTAGCCTGGTAATTAAATTGTTCCAGCCAATCTGTTACTGAGTCTATATTGCTAGGCAGGTTCTCAAGGTTCACGTTTTCGGTAATGTTTCGTCCAAATGTTGTTGTATTTAGTACACCATTGTTTGTCACCTTCACATTCCCTGATCTATTCTTACACTTATCAAGATATATCGATCCGCCAAGATTCTGTGAGCTCAGTATGAGTTTATTCCAATGGCATTTCTGTAATCCAGTGACATTGATTTCGAGAGCTGCATGATCAGATGGTAGTGTTAAGTCTTGATTTATAAAAATATCTATTTTAAATTTTTCTGTGGAGGTTATCTTTCTAGAGACTAAACAAAGGTCAACTTGACTCATCCATTTGGTCTTGCGTCCGTATGTAAGATCACTGGCCGCTGGTGGTACGTTATTAATCACTTTTAGATTACAATCTTTGGCTAGTTTTTCAATCTCTATTCCTTGTGCGTTTTTGGGTTTATATAGGTGTCCGTTGAGGTCGCCAAATATTATTGGCTGTTTACCCGAGAGGCAAAACCCTTGTAGAATACCCCATACGCAATCATTATAGTATGAAGAATCTTTGGGTTCAATGTAACAGCCGCAAAACAGTGTGTCCGTGTAGGATTGAAATTCGATTGAAATAAAGTTTGTGTACTCGGTATTTACAGAGACTACATCTTCTAGCAATTTATTTTTCACCAACAGAGCGATGCCACCGTGAGTTCCTTTACGATTTGGGTTACTGAAAATTTTAAATCCTGGTACCGATATCTTAGCGCAGGATTTAATTTCATAAATCCAGACGAGATCAAAGTCATTTAAGTAATTAAAAATTTTCTCAATTTTTAGCTTGTCCCGTAATGTACCTATATTCCATGACAGAATATGAAGTTTATCATCGTACTCACATTTATCTTTGCCGCCTCTGTTCTAAGCCATGAAGTTTGGCTTATAGCGATCTATTATTGTCCCGTCTCGGTACAACGTTCCCGTTTTGTATTCGTAGAAGATTTTACATCCTTGGTTCTCAGGTTTAGCTTTCTCGGCATTCTCGACTTCTCGGAGCCTCGCCCGCTCTCTCCGAATCGCTGGATGTGTATCCTTCTTTATGTATACTTTCGTATACTCCGTGATGCTTTTCAACTTCTTTGACATATTCAGTACCTGTTCTCTATCCTGTCGCTTTTGAAACTTTAGTAGTAAAGGCCGTGTTCTCCTGTTTGCAGCTCCAATCCTTCCGTTACCCGTTCCCGCGGCGTCCTCGTTTGCTTTCCCAAGCCTGCGAAACTCAATGTTGTTTACTGAGATTTCGTTTGTCTGTTCGCCCGTATTGAGAGTTCGGAATAACTTCTTAAGTGCATCGCCATCATCGGTCGTTTCTTCCGGCAAACCCAGTACGACGAGGTTATGTGCTCGTATATCCATATCAATACTCTCAAGATACCGCTGTTGATTTCTAATAACGTTATAACATACACCTAACTCTTCACGCATCTTGCCGAACTCGTTATTAAATTTATCCTCAAAATAGCCTTTTAGATTGTGTATTTCTTTGATAATCTCGTTCTCAGCCATTGTAGACCTACCTGCTGTATCGCCTGTTTGATCTTGAGGAGGAGGTTCGTCGATTATATTGCGTAATATCGATCGCATCTCTTCATTCTTTAAACTGTTAAGTCTACTCTTACCTAAATTTCTGAGACCCATTATAGTAGTCGGGGTGGACATTTTTACAGTCCGGGAGCGGCTCACCGGTCTGCGAGGCCGTCGGTACCGGTACTAATTTCAGGTTCAGTACCGGTAAGCAGTACAGTACAGCAGTATACAGTATAGTAATACGTATATGTTACAGACCAAATAAAGACCAAATGACCAAATTTTCATGGACTATAAAGAAAGGTTTAGAGTTCTGACAGATAAGACCATCTGGGAGCCCAGAAATAGACACCGCTTATCTGAGCCCATGACGGAGGCAGATGTATCAGCAGCAATTCGATCCTTAAATTTAGGAAAATCATCAGATTATCATGCGCTGAAGGCGGAACACCTCCTCCATGGTCAGTCTGATGAATTACATGGATTCTTAACAGACATGTACAACAACATAATGACTATTAGTTACTTCCCACAGTATGTACCAGCCTTCTATTACCCTTGCTGAAAAGTGAGGATCGTGATATACACAAGACGAGTAGCTATCGCGGAGTCTCAATCCTGTCAATTCTAGCGAAAGTATGGGAAATCTTGGTATCAGCTAAAGTGAAAAATATTCAAACTAGTAACCTACAAATGGGATATAAAGCGAAACTATGTACAGAGACGCCATATGTTACAGCCACGAAGCTAATTAAACATTTTAATGGAGGCGGGTCTAATGTGTATGTTGTGTCATTGGATCTCAGCAGCGCGTTCGACACAGTTTCGTATGACAAGCTAATGGCTAAATTAGAGGCAAAGAATCTTGATAGGTCCATAATTAACACTCTTTATTCCTATTACAGCCAATCAAATGCGGTTATGAAGCTAAATAACAGTATATCAAAAACAAGTATACCTCTACATCCTGGGGTCAGGCAGGGTGGAATTTTGTCCTCAATCTTGTTTAACATATACCTAGATGACCTTTTCAATTTGTGTGAGATGTCAGGCCTGGGGCTACAAATCAATCGGGAACCTTTCCCTTTATTAGGATATGCTGACGATATATTGCTGTTATCAAATAGGAAAGCCGACTTGCAAAGAATGTTGGATATTTGCGAACAATATTTAGAGGAACATGATCTAGTAATAAATACGAAAAAGACACACTATGTGGTATGCCCATCAGACAACTTACGGAGGCACACGGTAGCGGAGGAAAGTATCCAGACACATAGTGGCACTCGACTGTTTCCAGTATTGAAATGCATATATCTGGGTCTACCTATGCCTGATACATGGCGAAATGTCAAGGAACATTACATTAAGAAAATCTGGATGAATGCATCTAGAGTTAACATACGCTGGCTAGCTTCCGACAATGTACCACTTGATATTACAGCATTGGTTTGGCGGACAATCTGTACTCCCTCAATAATGTATGGATCTGCTATTATTGACCAATCAATAGTTGATGGTTTGGAACAGACGTGGAGGAAGGCCCTGAGGTCACTACTGCGCATGGGCAACTATGTGTCCAACAATGTGTTGCAGGCCTTATTTGATTCACATAAGTTTTCAACGATGGTAGCCTTCTCAAAGACTAGGATGATATATTCCTGCTTCAACTGTGAGAACCCAAAAGTATACGGGCTGTTTAGCCACCTGTTAGTTCATTACCTGGCGGGTGGAATACATGATCCACTATACGCTGATTATACAACCGATAGATGGATATTCGGTATGCCACGTCTTCAGTCACTCACAACTGGTAGGTATTGCCTCAAGTCCGTATTTAAGGCGGTAGATAAGGGGGAGCTCACCATCAAGGAGCAATTTTTCTATCTGTATATATATCATATGCTGCACATGGACCAAGGACATGCTGCTAACGCCTATGGAAGAGAATGTATATTAGAATTGTATGCTAGTAATTGGGCGACTAAATAATATGTTTATTTAATAATGTAAATAAAATATTAATTTCCATATTTTAGAATTGTTCAGTTTTTAAATGCATTCCTTACACATATATATATGACTTTGTGTCCTAATAACTAATATTACTTAACGCAGGGCTTAATGAGGATGAGTATACTTTGACTATTTGTGCATTAATCGACCCGTACTGAATATAAATGTTTAAGGTTTACAGCATATTTATGTAATGTGTTCTAATTAGTCCTAATAAGTAATAATTATATTAATTAACGCAGAGTTGGTATAAGATAAGGTGTTATATTAGGTATTATACATACATATTGTTAATTGTGTCTCCCTATGATTTTAATGCAACTGCACTACACTACTTATACCTACTTAACGCAAGGCTTAATTACCGGTGTATATTTATATTGTGCAATATTTTATTGTGTTTCCCGTTGATTTTAGTGCAAATGCGAATTATATTATTTTAACTTGTGAATTTTATTATTATAGCCACCGGGGCGGGGCGTAAGCCGGATGATGAAATGATGAAATAAAACTGTATAAGGAAAAAACACCAAGTTCATAAATTTGATGAAAATGAAGTCGAGAGTCTTAATAATTTCTTCACTAGATTTAACGAAGATGTGAATAAGGATGAGCCTATATATAATGGTACCACCTATGATAATGATATTCATGTTGATCCGATTGTGGTTGAGAAATTAATACGTAAATTGAAACTGAATACAGCCCAAGGTAGTAAGTAGCATTGTTTCTGCAATTTGCTATAAAACCTTTGCAAAAGAACTTTCTATACCTTATGCTTCACTATTCAGAGATAGTTTCCATCAACAAAAATACCCGCAATGTTGGAATTCGGCTTTGACATCTGCCTTACCTAAAAGATGTGATTCATCATTTTCGGAAAAAATCAGCTTCAGACCAGTATGTGTTACTCCTTTGAGTTCTAGGTGTTTAGACAGATTGGCTCTAGATATATTTCGTAATGCAAGTAAATCCACTGATGATATTTTTCAATTTGCATACAAAAAAGGTTATTCTACAGCTGATGCAATCTTATACCTCCTTCATCAGATTACAAAAGCGTTAGATGAAAGACACACAATTGTAAAATGTTTATTCATAGACTACTCATCTGCTTTTAACACAGTGTTACAAAACAAGTTTTTAAACAGACTTTTAGACGAATTACCAATAGAGATGCGTTGGTTGGCCAGCTGGCTTCACTCATACATGAGTGGTTTCTCTCAATCGGTTAAATCTGGAAAAAACATATCTTCCTCTTCCTCTATTTCACTGAAAGTTGGTTTTCCCCAAGGGGGTCCTCTCAGTGGACCTTTGTTTACCAAAGACACTGATGAAATTCGAGCTGACGATGGATCCCTAGCAAAATATTCTGATGACTCAAGAAATCTACAGGCGATAAGCGATAAGGCATTCCGCAGAAAATGATAAATATAAGTCTAACATCCAGCGAATTGTTGAGCTATCACATGGAAAAAACTTAAAGATAAACGCAAAGAAATCTGAAGAACTATGTTTCATTCCAATGAACTTTAAAGAACAGAAAGTTCTAGATATCGCAGAAGAAATAATCTACATAGATGGTGACGAGGTTCCGCGTCCGTCCGAAGTGAAACATCTTGGAATATGGATTGCAAATAATCTATCATGGAAAACTCATATTTAAACTTATAAAAAGGGTAAATTACATTAGTTCGCCAATTCAGTTTTTTCATCCGGTTTGCAAATAAAGATACAAAAATATTTCTCTTTGAAACTTACATTGTACCACAATATATGTACTGTGCGGTTGAGTGGATCCCCCTCACTCCAAAGAATCTCAAAAAGAAGTTAAAGAGGCCACTGTCGCTGTTTGCCAAACACTCTAAAATTGAAAAACAAGTTTACATGAACATTATAAACGATGCGTTTTCCAAACAGTTCACCAACATTGTAAAGAAGATTGTGGACACTCCGAGTCATCCTCTACACGCTTTCATTATTGGTTGCCGATCAAACTCTACCGCAACTCGCAATAATTACAGAATGCCTGATACACGGACCAAGATGTTTCATAACTCTTTCGCTCCAAGTGCTATTAGATATCTAATAAACAATGAGATACCGATTTTCATGCTATGATATTTTATTTATGTATATGTAGTGACTGATTGACCCTTGTTCACTGATTGACCTTTATGAATATTGTGTAACTCTTAGTTGTGTTATATAGCTATATAGGAAAGCAGTTTACAGGTGACAGTTTAGTTACAGTAACTTGTTTGATTGTATATGTTGTTCGACATTGATTATTATATGTGGCAGTCTACACTGGTGTCAGAAGTGGGATTCATGATCAATATCAATTTACCAGCCGAAGAACAAATTATCAACATTCACAACCAGAATGGAAGACAATAAGCCAGACAAACTATTAATACAAACGCATTTTGAAGTTCCACCAAAGTTAGCAAATGAGGACCGTGAATCTATCGAAAATTTCTTTCGCGATTTCCGCCTGGCTTGCACCGTAAATGGCTGGGTTGATCAAGAGGGAATTCGTCGTTTGCCTGCTTATGTTCCTTACAAGATTCGTGTTCTCTTGGATACCAGTCTTCCCACTTTCGATGACATCGAAGTAAATCTATATACAAAGCTATGGCCAGGAAATGCAATTAGATTTGCGATGCGACGAGCATTTAAAGCTAAACAACAGCCAGGCGAATCTGTTCTCGCTTATTATGCCTCTATTTCAGACATTTGTAAGAACGCATTTGCTGGTATTGCAGTAACCCATAGGAATAATTTGGCAGTTTCTGTCTTTGTTGCTGGTCTACGTGACGAATTGCGGGAGAAACTTACCTTGAAGGATCCAGGAAATTTAGAGAGTGCCTTCTCTCTTGCGCGAAATGAGGAATTGAAGTCATCATTTAAGCAATCTCCATCAATATCGTCTTCGTCTGTGGCAGATAATGAATACCTTAACTATGAAGATGAGGTTGATGCTGTTAGGTTTTCTGGCGCAAATGCTCAGATACGTGAGTCAATCCTCTGCTACTGTTGTCAAGGTCGTGGCCATATACAACGAGATTGTCCTTCAAAAACCCAACAACTAAAACAAGGCTATAGACCTCAGGCCACTGAGGGAATGCGGCAAAATATGAGACCACCACGGTTTCAACAACCTCGTTATCAATATTTTCGAGCACCCCATATTCAACACTTCCAAAATCCAACAAATTATCGCGCTAGTGTTGCACCAGTTACAGAACAGGCATTTAATAATACGATGGAACAATCAATCAATGGTTTCCAGTACGCTCAAGATTATAACCAGTATCAACCAGCTACGACTGACGCTAACTACATTTCGGATTCTATGCAACAATCTTCCGCGGTTGATTTAAACTTCCAACAACAGTGATGGTGGGCGACACCACTGTTGCTGTGATAGCCCATGAGAGAACTCAAGGTCGATTCTTTGTTAAAGGAACTATCAATGGGCAGATTTGCGAGATACTGATGGACTCTGGTGCATCCTCTACAATTCCGCACTCTTCATTAGTTACTGAAAATCAGTTAAAGCCAACTCAGTTCATCTTAAAAACTGCGAATGGTGTACCCCTTAATGTTCGAGGTCCTTGTCAAATTCCAATTCAAATAGGCACTTCTAAGGCCGATGTAGACGTTTTCGTGGCCACAGATTCGGCTCATCCATGCATTCTTGGGGTCAATGGACTACGTGCTCTAAATGTAACACTAAAATTTTCGGATAGTATTCCTTCTTCTCTTTCAGTAAATGATAAAGTAGTCACAATAAATTTAATCGAGAAATGTACTATAAATAGAGATGTTCCCAGTGAACATTTAGAAACATTTTACTTTCTAACAAAGGAATATAATGATTTGTTTGAACCACCACTTGGGCGTACAAACCTTGTGGAACATCACATAAAAACTAAATCTGAGATACCAATATTTCAGAGGCCATACCATGTTCCTTTGGCTAAAAGAGATCTCCTAGAGTCTAATATTAAAGATATGCTGGATAAGGATATTATCACTCCTTCTTCCTCACCATATTCATCACCTTTGGTTATTGTTAAGAAGCCTGATGGAAACGACAGAGTGTGCGTAGATTTCCGTGCACTGAATGCTGTAACAGAGAAAGATGCATTTCCATTACCACGAATTTCTGATTTATTAGATAAACTATACGGAGCGAAATATTTTTCATCAATAGATTTGGCATCTGGATTTTGGCAGATACCTCTTGCCTCAGATGATAGACATAAAACTGCGTTTTCGTGTAGTCTTGGCCATTTTGAATTTGTTGTCATGGCCTTTGGTCTAAATAATGCCCCACCAACATTCCAAAGATTAATGAGTAATTTATTTGGTGACATGTCGTGCGTTGTTTTCTACATGGACAACATCTATGTGGTCACAACGGAACTAAAGCAACATTTAGAGATACTTCGTGAAGTTTTCCGCCGATTAAAAGTTGCAAAATTAAAACTCCAGCCAAAAAAATGTTCATTTTTACAGAGAAGAGTTGAATTTTTGGGATTCATTGTTGATGAGGACGGCGTACATCCAAGTGAGTCAAAGATAATTGCTGTTAAGAACATGATAGCGCCAACAAATGTTTCTGAAGTGAGAAAATTTCTGGGTTTGGTCAATACCTATAGACAATTCATAAGGAACTTTAACCTTATTGCTGAACCATTGTATGAACTTACACGGAAACAAGTCCCATTTGTTTGGAGTGATGAACAGGAATTTTCATTCGAAAGTTTAAAGGAAGCCTTAATTAGTGCCCCAGTTCTTGTACACCCTAAAGTTGGTGAACCATTCTTTGTCCATTGCGATGCATCTAATCTTGGAGTTGGTGCCGTCATAAGTCAAACAGATAATGCTGGTTTGTTTCACCCAATAGCATTTGCAAGTAGGAATCTTACTACAAGTGAAAAGAACTATTCCACAATAGAAAAGGAAGCATTGGCAGTTATATTCGCATTGGAACGGTTCCAGTCTTATACTTATGGCGCTGAAGTACATGTCTTGTCTGATCATGCTCCATTACAATGGCTAATTAATAATAAAACTGCAACTGGTAGACTTGCTCGTTGGCAACTACGACTTCTAGAGTTTGAAGGATTAAAATCTATCAAACACGAAAAGGGGTCTTCTAATCAAGTGGCAGATGCGCTTTCTAGGTTGCCTAGTAATTGTTCATATATGGATGTGTTTGTGCTTGATGAGAGTGAAAATGGGGGATTAAAACAACTTTCGAAAGAGGAACTCATTCAGCTTCAAGAAGCTGACAGCGAATTTGACCGAATTAATTATCGATTCACTAAAACTGTTGAAGGGATATACACTTATAAATCCAGGTTATTTGTGCCCAAAGGACTTCGTTCTAAAGTTGTCAAATCTGTTCATGGTTACAATAGTGCTCACCTGGGTTATGAGAAAACGTTATCATTATTACAACGGGAATGCTATTGGCCAAATATGGATAAGGAGTTAAAGACTTACTTAAAAAATTGTGATGTGTGTCTTCGCGCAAAGGTTTTACCACCAGCACCGATGCCACTTCAATCCCTACCTGAGGTTACAAGACCTTATGAGCGGGTTGCTATGGATTTCTGTGGCCCTTTCCCAAAGTCTTCTACTGGAAACACTCATTTGCTTGTTGTCGTAGATCATTTCTCTCGGTTTCTAGATGTGTTCGCAGTAGGAAACACAACTTCAACAACTGTCATTGGATGTTTAATGAAATTGATTAGAAAATGTCAAAAGCCCCTAGAAATAAAAACCATATTGACAGATCAAGGACGATGCTTTATTTCAAATGAGTTTAAAAACTTTTGTCGTCAACAGAAAATCAACAATACAGTAACCAGTCCATACCACCCTCAGTGTGATGGTATGGCAGAGAGGTTGGTCAGAACCATAAAGGACCAAATTAGAGCGCAATTAGTAGAAACTAAAGATGGTACTCAAACTTCATGGGACTGTCATATTGATTCATTTGTTTCTACTTACAATCACTCTGTACATAAAAGTCTAGGTTTATCTCCAATGGACGTTGTAAATCAAGTTCACTCACCTATACCAGCTCTATCCTGGTTGGGAATTATAAATGATAAACCGATTAATCAAGTTAAACTAGATAATGTTATCCACAAAACGCGAATCTTTCGTCGCAGACAACACGAATATCATGACAAGATATACAAAGCTGAAGAGCGGAAATTCTGTGTCGGGGATAAGGTATGGCGGACACATTTACCTCCAACATCTCCAGGCTTGGCGTCTAGTCTAATACCACGATGGGATGGACCTTACGTTGTAACAGAACATATAGGTCCAGTTAATGTCCGTATTTCGATACCTGACAGACCCACGTGGAATCAAGTAATTCACATCGACCATTTGAGACTATGCACACACGTTATCCAGCATTCTCAATTTCCTCGACCAAGAGGTCGTCCACCTAAGATGAGGGGGGGAAGTGTAGTGACTGATTGACCCTTGTTCACTGATTGACCTTTATGAATATTGTGTAACTCTTAGTTGTGTTATATAGCTATATAGGAAAGCAGTTTACAGGTGACAGTTTAGTTACAGTAACTTGTTTGATTGTATATGTTGTTCGACATTGATTATTATATGTGGCAGTCTACATATAGTTTTTTATCTACAATTCTTAAATATTGGCACGTTATTTTTAATTTAATTTTATTTTATTTATCTAGTTTGTAGGCTTATCGTTCAATTGTCAACGTATTTTCAATTTTTTTTATTTATTTATTATTTTACTTAGCCTGATTTTAATTTTTATTAAGTTGCTAATCTCAGCTAAGCTAACAAGTGACATATACGGTTTAAAGTTTTATTTATTTTTACTGGAATTATTCAATTTTTAGCTACCGGGGGGGGGGGGGGATTTTATCATACTTTTTAAAGTAATTTTAACGTATTATTTCTGTAATTATAAAGTTTTATGTAATCTGTGTTTGTGATTAACGGTAATTTTCCTATTTACATTCCTTCATTATGTACAGGAAATTAAACGAATTATTCATTCATTCAGGTTTAGGCTAACATATAGGCCTAATGCAGTCGCAGTTCAGCAGTTGTGTGTGGCGTGCCACAGTTAATAATACTTTATATATAAATAACACCTGAATACTGCTGTACTGTAATAAAGTCAAAGGAGGCTCTGCATTAGATATTCTAGTATCTATATTAGTTTCTTTACCACTCAATATTTTACTATTTATGAAAGTTGAAGTTTAAAAGACCCATTGTTGTAATCTCTAACTATATACCGTTATATATATAATGGATTTGTCGCCATCCCAAGGTTCAAGTCGCCAAGCGCAAGGTGGAAGTGGAAGGCGCAACTCTATCAATACAACCGGGACCGGAAAAATCGATAAACAAAAAAAGACAACCCTTAATCCCTCGGCTGCTCCC
The DNA here is from genome assembly GCA_032718475.1 of Nemertoderma westbladi. NCBI lineage: Eukaryota > Metazoa > Xenacoelomorpha > Nemertodermatida > Nemertodermatidae > Nemertoderma > Nemertoderma westbladi. The sequence goes on along the minus strand of JAUCBJ010000880.1, from coordinate 32,295 downwards.
AAGAAGTTTGTAAGGACCAGTGTTGAGTGCACTTTCTGCACATCTGTTTGGACAGAAATCTCTGTACCAGTCGAGATCTCCAAACAAAACGATTTCGCTACCAAAAAATTTGCTTGTGGGTTCTGTGCAGCTAATCATATTGTTACCTTGGAGGATGACAACCTGCTACTCAACCAAGAAGTAGAATCAACAAAGAATACCGTCAAAGATAACATTCGTTCACTAACTGAAATAGAAGGTGAGGAAAAGCTAGTTGTGGGACGTGAATTGTCGGTGTTTCGTTGTGAAATTGAGACACTTTTGAATGAGGTAGACGCAAACTATGTCAAACTACAATCGAAAGTGGACAACATTGAGTCCATTGCATCATTTCCTCCCCCTTCTACCGGGAATGATGGTGATGAAGATAGTGGGGGTACATGGGTGGAAATTGTAAAACGCAACGCAAAACATTTGGAAGACTTAAATAAGAAAATTGTGCAACAAAAGGTGGAACCCTCTAGTAACAGTATAGAGAAGGTAATCCGACTTAATGACCAACGGAAACGGAATGTCATTATACATGGAGTACCTGGCGATGGTGCAAGTAACACAGCTATGCAGCGTGAAGCTGATAATAAGTTCCTAGAAGAGTCTCTGAATGAAAGATTACCCTACTATGGAATCCATCGACTAGGTAAACCAAGACAGGATAACAACCCTCGTCCACTGCTTCTTACATTTAATTCCATTGAAGAGGCATTGAAGGTTATATCCCGGAAGGTATTCGTAGTTGGTAGCAACCGATTATATTTCAACAAAGATTTGTCTAAATTTGAACGCGAGATGGAATATCAATTTAGGCAGAAACGACGTATCTCCCGCCAACGATCACAATCCACGAGATTGGATGTGACGAGAAACGAAGCTGAACGTCTAGATTGACTACCTACTGCAGATGCTTCTTACTGCCTCGCTACCACATGTGAGGAACATTCAGTTGGCTCACACCCATACCCCTGGCTATTAAACTTTGAACGGAGTGGAATACACTTTCTTCATATAAACATAAACAGTCTACGATATAAAGTACATGAATTAAATGTAATGTTGAACCCTCCAGTTATCCATGTTATTGCAATAACTGAAACTAAACTAGATGATTCAATAACAAACCAACAAGTAAATATTGATGGATATGATATATATAGGAGAGACAGAACTGGGAATGGAGGGGGGGTTGCACTCTATGTACGTAAACACTTACCATTTGAGGTGAAGCCCCAGTCATATGACACTCCTTCTGAACTGTTAATTGGCGAATTATACCTTCCTAAGACGAAACCGATACTCATTGGAGTAATTTATAGACCCGATGCTGACTATTCTATATTCGAAAACCTCGAAATAACTGCAGGTGATTTATCACGCTATAAAGAGGTAATAATAATGGGTGATACTAATACAAATATGATGTCTGTGATAAATCCATTAACGGGTAAGATAGTCAAAAATCCACTAGGAATACAACATATCGATAACAACCTGAAACAACTATTGCAATTCTGTGAGTCGAACAGTATGGTTCAATTAATACGGGAGCCAACTCGAGTAACTTCAACAACTGCTACACTATTGGACCATATCTTTGTTTCAAACCCAAATATGGTAATTACTTCTGGAGTAATTAAGGATACGTTAAGTGATCATTACATGGTGTTTGCAACTAGAAAACGTAAAAAATGTTGTCCTAAGGAACCAAAATATATCAAGTGTAGATCCTATAATGAATATACTGCTGAGAAACTTATATTCGAATTGCATAACAATAGAGAAATAGATAAGATAGCAACTACTACCGATGTGGATGAGGCAACCAATATTTTAACGTTAGCTCTAAATACTGCTCTAGATAAACTAGCACCCAAACGCGAGTATCGAGTTCGATGTCATTCTCAGCCCTGGGTGGATACTGAGGTCAAAGAAGCCATTATTAATAGAAATAAACAAACCCATAGATTCCAAGAGACACGCAGCCATAATGATGAACAACTTCTAAAACAAACCCGCAATGAAACTACAACTATAATTAGAAAGAAGAAGACTGCGTATATCAAAGAGAAAATTGCATTGGCTGGTAAAGACAGTAAAAAACTTTGGAAAGCATTGAAAGACATTGGCCCCCATTCAAAAAAAATAAAAGAGGATCCCTCAACTCCTACCGTTCTTAAAATAGACGGAAATATATGTAGCAACACCGAAGATGTATGTAATTATTTTAATGATTACTTTTTAACAATAGCAGATGAGCTCGTAAGTAAGTTGCCGCCACCTAGTGGAAACTACGATATTCCGAAGGTGGTGGACTATTACAAAAAACTGGGAGTTGTGGAAAATTCTTTCGAATTACACCCTACGACATATGACGAGGTTTACAAAATATGTTCTAGGGTTGATGTTTCTAAAGCCACTGGATCGGATGAGATACCGGCAAAGATAATAAAGGATGGGTTATCAGTCATTATATCCCCCCTACGGCATATTATTAACCAATCTATAATAACCACTAAGTACCCTACAAGTTACAAGATTGCTCGTGTAAAGACTGCATATAAAAGCAGTGGTTCGCGACTAGAGAGAGGAAACTTTCGCCCGCTCTCATTACTTCCAATAATGTCTAAAATACTTGAAAGAGTTGCATTTAACCAGCTACAAGACCACTATATCAATAACAAACTAATAAATAAACTTCAGTCGGGCTTTCGGGAGGGATATTCAACTGAAACGGCATTAATCTTTGTAGATAGCGCTATTAGAAATGGTATGGACAATGGCAAACTCACTGGTATGGTTACTATAGACTTTCGAAAAGCCTTTGACTGTGTGAATCACAATATATTGTTAGAAAAACTAAAGGCTATGGGCGCTACCGATAAAACAAAAGATTGGTTCGAATCATATCTTTCTGGTAGACAACAGTTCGTTGCTATTGGCAACACACGATCGGAGACTAAACCTATTAAAAATGGTGTTCCCCAGGGATCTATCTTGGGAGTTCTACTGTACCAAGGAGACACTAACGACTTCCACATGGTAATAGAGGATGACACCCTGGACCCAACCTTTGCCGATGACACAAACTTAATAAAAACCAATGATGACTCAGAATTAATTTCTAAAAGTTTGAGTTCAACAATGGACAGAGTATTCGACTGGTGTGTACAAAATAAACTGACAATAAACTTTGATAAGACCTACAGCATACTCATTGGAACACACCAAAAGATAGCTTCCTCTCCTGAACTAGAAGTCTATTGTGGTGGGCAACGTATAAAAAATGCAAAATCGGTCACTTACCTTGGCTCCGTGCTAGACCAACATCTAAGTGGGACCGAGATGGCCACAAAGGTAATAAAGAAATGTAACAATAGATTGAAGTTTTTACATAGATATGGCGGATTACTAGACTACTATACAAGACGTTTGCTATGCAATACACTGATACAACCACATATCGATTACGCCGCATCTACTTGGTTTTACAGCATAACTCAACGCCTTCGTAAGCAATTGGAAGCACTACAGAGGAAATGTGTCAGATATTGCCTTGGTTTCGGTCCTCGTGAACATATCGGAATCCAACACTTCAAAGAAATAAATTGGCTCCCTCTAAACGAAAGAATAAAGGCAGTTATAGCATCACATATGTTCAAAATTGTTAACAACATATCACCCGATTACATGTCAGACCTCGTTAACCTTCGTTGTCAAACACACTCACTGCGTTCTACTGAGTCATCAGCTGCGCTCCCCCATTGTACGACAGTTTGCGGCAAGAAAGCGTTCACTTACTTGGGCCCAAAAATTTGGAACGAACTGCCTCAAAGCTTAACGAACGTGAAAACTTTAGAAGTGTTCAAACACAACCTCAAAGACTACTACCTACAGCAGCTGCTAAGCGAAAATGCAAATGAATACATTTATTATGATTATTAATTAACATAACAAACATTGTATTTTATTGAACTTCATAATTATTTATTTTATAGGCTATATTTTATATATTACAGTGTTTTTATTATTGCATTTATTGCTATTTTTTATTGTATTTTTCAGTTACTTTTAGCATTTCATTGGCGCCATTCCATTTTCATTACAATTTTGGTGCAAATAATATTGTCTGCCGCATAGAGCACAGGGACCCTTATGGAAACGAGGTGAAACCTCATAAGGCTATCCCTCCATTTTAATCTAATATTGCACATTTTCTACTTGTTTTTTATTTTAAGGTTCTGCTTGTTTTATTTTTGTCTACCTTGTTTTATTGATGTCTACCTTGTTTTATTTTGTCTACCTTGTTTTATTTTTGTCTACCTTGTTTTATTGATGTCTACCTTGTTTTATTTTGTCTACCTTGTTTTATTTTGTATACCTTGTTTTATTGTATAAAATTATACTGAGACTCCAAGTTAATTTTACTGTACATATGTGATAAGTTTTAAACTATGTGTTCGTATTTTATTGTACCTTGTTAAATAAATTTTATTGCACCTTGTTAAATAAATTTCATTGTATGTATGTGATACTACTTTTTAAACTGTAGTTACGTACTGATACTCCGAGTTAATTTTACTATACATAATATGTGAAAAGTTTTAAACTACGTGTTCGTATTTTATTGTACCTTGTTAAATAAATTTTACTGTACGTATGTGATACTACTTTTTAAACTGTAGCTACGTAACAGATATATTTTAAACTGTAAATTTTATTTTATTTCAAGTTTAATGTATGTATATACGGTACACGTGATTTATTGTAAACTACTGTACAGAGTTAGACCATTTATGATACCTAGGCAAGACAATTTTATTATATAATTTCAAAAAATGTATTACCATCCATTAATTTACATAATTTACATAAAACAATGTAAAATAAATTACCGGTAAATTGTGATTTATATATATTATTTCAGTATTGTGCAGTATGTATTTTTTATATGGGAAAAAATTCAATCAATCAATCAATCAATCAAACTGCTGAACTGTCAGACTGTTAAATTATTTCAGTATTTCCTTTCAGCCCTTACTGCTGTACTGCCTTAGGCCCTATACCACAAATACCAGTACTTACTACTGCATAGCCTACTGCTGTACTGTACTACACTACCAGACTGCCAGACTACACATGACTCACATGAGGCCTCCTCCTAGAATTATTTGCAGGATTACGAACATTGGAATACCGGTACGAACGAACGTTGCTATGTCTTCCGTTCAGCAATAAGTACCGGTACCGACACACTTTCAGACTGATAGCATAGAGACAGGCTACAGGGCTAGTCTGCCGCTCGAATCGTGTTGACTTCTCGCGGCACCGATATACCCTGATACCGGTATAACACAATAGCAATAGGCCTACCGGTACCGGTAACATTACCAGCATCCGACAACCATTCTGTGTGTTATCCATTGCTTTCAACGCATCCTACATTATTCTGTTTAGATGTTCCTATGACGACAGTTAATTCAATCGCTTTTCGTTCACAGATCTGCGGAGTAGGCCTACCGACCTATTGCCTGTATATAGTGGATTGGTACCGGTAAACTTGCAGATATTGGATATCAGTCAAAATGGATCGAATTAAAGAAACATATTCACCGTTGGTAAGTCAATTGGTAACTTTGTGAACTGTTCCCGTATGTACTCATGGTCGCCATATTAACTGATTAACTTATTGAACTGTTCCCGTTTGTCATGGACGGGGCGTTACATTAACTGATATATAATATACGTATTTGGCGGTTTGGGTTGACGCCACTTTTATAGGTTGCATCTAAATTTATAAAAGTATCACATCAGTCTCACTACAGCCGGTTTGTACGTCGGTATTAATGAAAGTAGCAAAAATAATATGAAATCTTACTGCTTAAAATGTTAAAACACTTCTATAGGCCAAGGAATAAAGGTGTCATAAAATGTTAAGAAGTTACCAACGTTAGTATATTTACATTATTATCGTCTTTATGGTCCTTTATCTCCCGTTACAGATTGGCTTTATTTACGTGTTCAACCTTATTGTCGGTACCGGAGCCCTCGCTTTACCCCTCGCCTTCGCCCAGGCCGGCTGGTTCTTCGGTTTACTAACTCTCACTCTACTCGCTGTAATCTCTTACGCGACCGTCACGTTTATGATAGAGGCCATGTCCAACGCTAACGTCGTCCTCTCAGCCAAACATTCTGTTATGGTTAGTTCGTCACTGAGTTATCCCTATTTTATTATTTGCTTAAACTTTAGAAACAATATTTAACACAAAATTAATATTTAATTAACTTATTTTTTCGTAAAAATCAATTCAATTTCAATAAATTTTTGCAACCAGCTATTTGATGATAAAGTACTGACAACATCGCCATATAGTTCGTTAGTTATATACTGCTAATGGCCTGGCCATTCTTAGACTATCTTTGATTAGTTTCAGTTTCCCTAATGCCACTCAATTTATTCACAGATACCTCCTGTAGTTAACGCGGATTCTACAGCCAGTCTGGAGGTCGATGAGCCATCCGAATTAACTTATCTTCAGGAACCCAAACGGAATAAATACGAGATCGAAAGAAAAGTTGAAATGGTGGGTCGTGTAGGGGATTCTAACTAACTAAATGGCGGGTCATGTAGGGGATTCTAACTAACTAAATGGTGGGTCATGTAGGGGATTCTAACTAACTAAATGGTGGGTCATGTAGGGGATTCTATCTAACTAAATGGTGGGTCATGTAGGGGATACTAACTAACTAAATGGTGGGTCATGTAGGTGATTCTAACTAACTAAATGGTGGGTCATGTAGGGGATTCTAACCAATTAAATGGTGGGTCATGTAGGGGATTCTAACTAACTAAATGGTGGGTCATTTAGGGGATTCTAACTAAATGGTGGGTCATGTAGGGGATTCTAACTAACTAAATGGTGGGTCATGTAGGGGATTCTAACTAACTAAATGGTGGGTCATGTAGGGGATTCTAACTAACTAAATGGTGGGTCATGTAGGGGATTCTAACTAACTAAATGGTGGGTCATTTAGGGGATTCTAACTAAATGGTGGGTCATGTAGGGGATTCTAACTAACTAAATGGTGGGTCATGTAGGGGATTCTAACTAACTAAATGGTGGGTCATGTAGGGGATTCTAACTAACTAAATGGCGGGTCATGTAGGGGATTCTAACTAACTAAATGGTGGGTCATGTAGGGGATTCTAACTAACTAAATGGCGGGTCATGTAGGGGATTCTAACTAACTAAATGGCGGGTCATGTAGGGGATTCTAACTAACTAAATGGTGGGTCATGTAGGGGATTCTAACTAACTAAATGGTGGGTCATGTAGGGGATTCTAACTAACTAAATGGTGGGTCATGTAGGGGATTCTAACTAACTAAATGGTGGGTCATGTAGGGGATTCTAACTAACTAAATGGTGGGTCATGTCGGGGATTCTAACTAACTAAATGGTGGGTCATGTAGGGGATTCTAACTAACTAAATGGTGGGTCATTTAGGGGATTCTAACTAAATGGTGGGTCATGTAGGGGATTCTAACTAACTAAATGGTGGGTCATGTAGGGGATTCTAACTAACTAAATGGCGGGTCATGTAGGGGATTCTAACTAACTAAATGGTGGGTCATGTGGGGGATTCTAACTAACTAAATGGTGGGTCATGTAGGGGATTCTAACTAACTAAATGGCGGGTCATGTAGGGGATTCTAACTAACTAAATGGTGGGTCATGTAGGGGATTCTAACTAACTAAATGGCGGGTCATGTAGGGGATTCTAACTAACTAAATGGTGGGTCATGTAGGGGATTCTAACTAACTAAATGGTGGGTCATGTGGGGGATTCTAACTAACTAAATGGTGGGTCATGTAGGGGATTCTAACTAACTAAATGGTGGGTCATGTAGGGGATTCTAACTAACTAAATGGTGGGTCATGTAGGGGATTCTAACTAACTAAATGGTGGGTCATGTAGGGGATTCTAACTAACTAAATGGTGGGTCATTTAGGGGATTCTAACTAAATGGTGGGTCATGTAGGGGATTCTAACTAACTAAATGGTGGGTCATGTAGGGGATTCTAACTAACTAAATGGTGGGTCATGTAGGGGATTCTAACTAACTAAATGGCGGGTCATGTAGGGGATTCTAACTAACTAAATGGTGGGTCATGTAGGGGATTCTAACTAACTAAATGGTGGGTCATGTAGGGGATTCTAACTAACTAAATGGTGGGTCATGTAGGGGATTCTAACTAACTAAATGGTGGGTCATTTAGGGGATTCTAACTAAATGGTGTGTCATGTAGGGGATTCTAACTAACTAAATGGTGGGTCATGTAGGGGATTCTAACTAACTAAATGGTGGGTCATGTAGGGGATTCTAACTAACTAAATGGCGGGTCATGTAGGGGATTCTAACTAACTAAATGGTGGGTCATGTAGGGGATTCTAACTAACTAAATGGTGGGTCATGTAGGGGATTCTAACTAACTAAATGGTGGGTCATTTAGGGGATTCTAACTAACTAAATGGTGGGTCATGTAGGGGATTCTAACTAACTAAATGGCGGGTCATGTAGGGGATTCTAACTAACTAAATGGTGGGTCATTTAGGGGATTCTAACTAACTAAATGGTGGGTCATGTAGGGGATTCTAACTAACTAAATGGCGGGTCATGTAGGGGATTCTAACTAACTAAATGGTGGGTCATGTAGGGGATTCTAACTAACTAAATGGTGGGTCATTTAGGGGATTCTAACTAACTAAATGGTGGGTCATGTAGGGGATTCTAACTAACTAAATGGCGGGTCATGTAGGGGATTCTAACTAACTAAATGGTGGGTCATATAGGGGATTCTAACTAACTAAATGGTGGGTCATGTAGGGGATTCTAACTAACTAAATGGTGGGTCATTTAGGGGATTCTAACTAACTAAATGGTGGGTCATGTAGGGGATTCTAACTAACTAAATGGCGGGTCATGTAGGGGATTCTAACTAACTAAATGGTGGGTCATGTAGGGGATTCTAACTAACTAAATGGTGGGTCATTTAGGGGATTCTAACTAAATGGTGGGTCATGTAGGGGATTCTAACTAACTAAATGGTGGGTCATGTAGGGGATTCTAACTAACTAAATGGTGGGTCATGTAGGGGATTCTAACTAACTAAATGGTGGGTCATTTAGGGGATTCTAACTAACTAAATGGTGGGTCATGTAGGGGATTCTAACTAACTAAATGGTGGGTCATGTAGGGGATTCTAACTAACTAAATGGCGGGTCATGTAGGGGATTCTAACTAACTAAATGGTGGGTCATGTAGGGGATTCTAACTAACTAAATGGCGGGTCATGTAGGGGATTCTAACTAACTAAATGGTGGGTCATGTAGGGGATTCTAACTAACTAAATGGTGGGTCATGTAGGGGATTCTAACTAACTAAATGGTGGGTCATGTAGGGGATTCTAACTAACTAAATGGCGGGTCATGTAGGGGATTCTAACTAACTAAATGGTGGGTCATGTAGGGGATTCTAACTAACTAAATGGTGGGTCATGTAGGGGATTCTAACTAACTAAATGGTGGGTCATGTAGGGGATTCTAACTAACTAAATGGTGGGTCATGTAGGGGATTCTAACTAACTAAATGGCGGGTCATGTAGGGGATTCTAACTAACTAAATGGTGGGTCATGTAGGGGATTCTAACTAACTAAATGGTGGGTCATGTAGGGGATTCTAACTAACTAAATGGTGGGTCATGTAGGGGATTCTAACTAACTAAATGGTGGGTCATGTAGGGGATTCTAACTAACTAAATGGTGGGTCATGTAGGGGATTCTAACTAACTAAATGGCGGGTCATGTAGGGGATTCTAACTAACTAAATGGTGGGTCATGTAGGGGATTCTAACTAACTAAATGGTGGGTCATGTAGGGGATTCTAACTAACTAAATGGTGGGTCATGTAGGGGATTCTAACTAACTAAATGGTGGGTCATGTAGGGGATTCTAACTAACTAAATGGTGGGTCATGTAGGGGATTCTAACTAACTAAATGGTGGGTCATGTATGGGATTGTAACTAACTAAATGGTGGGTCATGTAGGGGATTCTAACTAACTAAATGGCGGGTCATGTAGGGGATTCTAACTAACTAAATGGTGGGTCATGTAGGGGATTCTAACTAACTAAATGGTGGGTCATGTAGGGGATTCTAACTAACTAAATGGCGGGTCATGTAGGGGATTCTAACTAACTAAATGGTGGGTCATGTAGGGGATTCTAACTAACTAAATGGTGGGTCATGTAGGGGATTCTAACTAACTAAATGGTGGGTCATGTAGGGGATTCTAACTAACTAAATGGCGAGTCATGTAGGGGATTCTAACTAACTAAATGGTGGGTCATGTAGGGGATTCTAACTAACTAAATGGTGGGTCATGTAGGGGATTCTAACTAACTAAATGGCGGGTCATGTAGGGGATTCTAACTAACTAAATGGTGGGTCATGTAGGGGATTCTAACTAACTAAATGGCGGGTCATGTAGGGGATTCTAACTAACTAAATGGTGGGTCATGTAGGGGATTCTAACTAACTAAATGGTGGGTCATGTAGGGGATTCTAACTAACTAAATGGCGGGTCATGTAGGGGATTCTAACTAACTAAATGGTGGGTCATGTAGGGGATTCTAACTAACTAAATGGTGGGTCATGTAGGGGATTCTAACTAACTAAATGGTGGGTCATGTAGGGGATTCTAACTAACTAAATGGTGGGTCATGTAGGGGATTCTAACTAACTAAATGGTGGGTCATGTAGGGGATTCTAACTAACTAAATGGTGGGTCATGTAGGGGATTCTAACTAACTAAATGGTGGGTCATGTAGGGGATTCTAACTAACTAAATGGTGGGTCATGTAGGGGATTCTAACTAACTAAATGGTGGGTCATGTAGGGGATTCTAACTAACTAAATGGTGGGTCATGTAGGGGATTCTAACTAACTAAATGGTGGGTCATGTAGGGGATTCTAACTAACTAAATGGTGGGTCATGTAGGGGATTCTAACTAAAATGGTGGGTCATGTAGGGGATTCTAACTAACTAAATGGTGGGTCATGTAGGGGATTCTAACTAACTAAATGGTGGGTCATGTAGGGGATTCTAACTAACTAAATGGCGGGTCATGTAGGGGATTCTAACTAACTAAATGGTGGGTCATGTAGGGGATTCTAACTAACTAAATGGTGGGTCATGTAGGGGATTCTAACTAACTAAATGGCGGGTCATGTAGGGGATTCTAACTAACTAAATGGTGGGTCATGTAGGGGATTCTAACTAACTAAATGGCGGGTCATGTAGGGGATTCTAACTAACTAAATGGTGGGTCATGTAGGGGATTCTAACTAACTAAATGGTGGGTCATGTGGGGATTCTAACTAACTAAATGGCGGGTCATGTAGGGGATTCTAACCAACTAAATGGTGGGTCATGTAGGGGATTCTAACTAACTAAATGGTGGGTCATGTAGGGGATTCTAACTAACTAAATGGCGGGTCATGTAGGGGATTCTAACTAACTAAATGGTGGGTCATGTAGGGGATTCTAACTAACTAAATGGTGGTTCATGTAGGGGATTCTAACTAACTAAATGGTGGGTCATGTAGGGGATTCTAACTAACTAAATGGTGGGTCATGTAGGGGATTCTAACTAACTAAATGGTGGGTCATGTAGGGGATTCTAACTAACTAAATGGTGGGTCATGTAGGGGATTCTAACTAACTAAATGGTGGGTCATGTAGGTGATTCTAACTAACTAAATGGTGGGTCATGTAGGGGATTCTAACTAACTAAATGGTGGGTCATGTAGGGGATTCTAACTAACTAAATGGTGGGTCATGTAGGGGATTCTAACTAACTAAATGGCGGGTCATGTAGGGGATTCTAACTAACTAAATGGTGGGTCATGTAGGGGATTCTAACTAACTAAATGGTGGTTCATGTAGGGGATTCTAACCAACTAAATGGTGGGTCATGTAGGTGATTCTAACTAACTAAATGGTGGTTCATGTAGGTGATTCTAACTAACTAAATGGTGGGTCATGTAGGGGATTCTAACTAACTAAATGGTGGGTCATGTAGGGGATTCTAACTAACTAAATGGTGGGTCATGTAGGTGATTCTAACTAACTAAATGGTGGTTCATGTAGGTGATTCTAACTAACTAAATGGTGGGTCATGTAGGTGATTCTAACTAACTAAATGGCGGGTCATGTGGGGGATTCTAACTAACTAAATGGTGGGTCATGTAGGTGATTCTAACTAACTAAATGGTGGTTCATGTAGGTGATTCTAACTAACTAAATGGTGGGTCATGTAGGGGATTCTAACTAACTAAATGGTGGGTCATGTAGGGGATTCTAACTAACTAAATGGTGGGTCATGTAGGTGATTCTAACTAACTAAATGGTGGTTCATGTAGGTGATTCTAACTAACTAAATGGTGGGTCATGTAGGTGATTCTAACTAACTAAATGGTGGGTCATGTAGGGGATTCTAACTAACTAAATGGTGGGTCATGTAGGGGATTCTAACTAACTAAATGGTGGGTCATGTAGGGGATTCTAACTAACTAAATGGTGGCTCATGTAGGGTATTCTAACTAACTAAATGGTGGGTCATGTAGGTGATTCTAACTAACTAAATGGTGGTTCATGTAGGTGATTCTAACTAACTAAATGGTGGGTCATGTAGGTGATTCTAACTAACTAAATGGTGGGTCATGTAGGTGATTCTAACTAACTAAATGGTGGGTCATGTAGGGGATTCTAACTAACTAAATGGTGGTTCATGTAGGGGATTCTAACTAACTAAATGGTGGTTCATGTAGGGGATTCTAACCAACTAAATGGTGGGTCATGTAGGTGATTCTAACTAACTAAATGGTGGTTCATGTAGGTGATTCTAACTAACTAAATGGTGGGTCATGTAGGGGATTCTAACTAACTAAATGGTGGGTCATGTAGGGGATTCTAACTAACTAAATGGTGGGTCATGTAGGGGATTCTAACTAACTAAATGGTGGGTCATGTAGGGGATTCTAACTAACTAAATGGTGGGTCATGTAGGGGATTCTAACTAACTAAATGGTGGGTCATGTAGGTGATTCTAACTAACTAAATGGTGGTTCATGTAGGTGATTCTAACTAACTAAATGGTGGGTCATGTAGGTGATTCTAACTAACTAAATGGTGGGTCATGTAGGGGATTCTAACTAACTAAATGGTGGTTCATGTAGGTGATTCTAACTAACTAAATGGTGGGTCATGTAGGGGATTCTAACTAACTAAATGGTGGGTCATGTAGGGGATTCTAACTAACTAAATGGTGGGTCATGTAGGGGATTCTAACTAACTAAATGGTGGGTCATGTAGGGGATTCTAACTAACTAAATGGTGGGTCATGTAGGGGATTCTAACTAACTAAATGGTGGGTCATGTAGGTGATTCTAACTAACTAAATGGTGGTTCATGTAGGTGATTCTAACTAACTAAATGGTGGGTCATGTAGGTGATTCTAACTAACTAAATGGTGGGTCATGTAGGGGATTCTAACTAACTAAATGGTGGGTCATGTAGGGGATTCTAACTAACTAAATGGTGGGTCATGTAGGGGATTCTAACTAACTAAATGGTGGGTCATGTGGGGGATTCTAACTAACTAAATGGTGGGTCATGTAGGGGATTCTAACTAACTAAATGGTGGGTCATGTAGGGGATTCTAACTAAATGGTGGGTCATGTAGGGGATTCTAACTAACTAAATGGTGGGTCATGTAGGGGATTCTAACTAACTAAATGGTGGGTCATGTAGGGGATTCTAACTAACTAAATGGCGGGTCATGTAGGGGATTCTAACTAACTAAATGGTGGGTCATGTAGGGGATTCTAACTAACTAAATGGTGGGTCATGTAGGGGATTCTAACTAACTAAATGGCGGGTCATGTAGGGGATTCTAACTAACTAAATGGTGGGTCATGTAGGGGATTCTAACTAACTAAATGGCGGGTCATGTAGGGGATTCTAACTAACTAAATGGTGGGTCATGTGGGGGATTCTAACTAACTAAATGGTGGGTCATGGTGGGGATTCTAACTAACTAAATGGCGGGTCATGTAGGGGATTCTAACTAACTAAATGGTGGGTCATGTAGGGGATTCTAACTAACTAAATGGTGGGTCATGTAGGGGATTCTAACTAACTAAATGGCGGGTCATGTAGGGGATTCTAACTAACTAAATGGCGGGTCATGTAGGGGATTCTAACTAACTAAATGGTGGGTCATGTAGGTGATTCTAACTAACTAAATGGTGGGTCATGTAGGGGATTCTAACTAACTAAATGGTGGGTCATGTAGGGGATTCTAACTAAGTAAATGGTGGGTCATGTAGGGGATTCTAACTAACTAAATGGTGGGTCATGTAGGGGATTCTAACTAACTAAATGGTGGGTCATGTAGGGGATTCTAACTAACTAAATGGCGGGTGATGTGGGGGATTCTAACTAACTAAATGGTGGGTCATGTAGGGGATTCTAACTAACTAAATGGCGGGTCATGTAGGGGATTCTAACTAACTAAATGGTGGGTCATGTAGGGGATTCTAACTAAGTAAATGGTGGGTCATGTAGGGGATTCTAACTAACTAAATGGCGGGTCATGTAGGGGATTCTAACTAACTAAATGGTGGGTCATGTAGGGGATTCTAACTAAGTAAATGGTGGGTCATGTAGGGGATTCTAACTAACTAAATGGTGGGTCATGTAGGGGATTCTAACTAACTAAATGGTGGGTCATGTAGGGGATTCTAACTAACTAAATGGCGGGTCATGTGGGGGATTCTAACTAACTAAATGGTGGGTCATGTAGGGGATTCTAACTAACTAAATGGTGGGTCATGTAGGGGATTCTAACTAAGTAAATGGTGGGTCATGTAGGGGATTCTAACTAAGTAAATGGTGGGTCATGTAGGGGATTCTAACTAACTAAATGGTGGGTCATGTAGGGGATTCTAACTAACTAAATGGTGGGTCATGTAGGGGATTCTAACTAACTAAATGGTGGGTCATGTAGGGGATTCTAACTAACTAAATGGTGGTTCATGTAGGGGATTCTAACTAACTAAATGGTGGGTCATGTAGGGGATTCTAACTAACTAAATGGTGGGTCATGTAGGGGATTCTAACTAACTAAATGGTGGGTCATGTAGGTGATTCTAACTAACTAAATGGTGGGTCATGTAGGGGATTCTAACTAAGTAAATGGTGGGTCATGTAGGGGATTCTAACTAACTAAATGGTGGGTCATGTAGGGGATTCTAACCAACTAAATGGTGGGTCATGTAGGGGATTCTAACTAACTAAATGGTGGGTCATGTAGGGGATTCTAACTAACTAAATGGCGGGTCATGTAGGGGATTCTAACTAACTAAATGGTGGGTCATGTAGGGGATTCTAACTAACTAAATGGTGGTTCATGTAGGGGATTCTAACTAACTAAATGGTGGGTCATGTAGGGGATTCTAACTAACTAAATGGTGGGTCATGTAGGGGATTCTAACTAACTAAATGGTGGGTCATGTAGGGGATTCTAACTAACTAAATGGTGGGTCATGTAGGGGATTCTAACTAACTAAATGGTGGGTCATGTAGGTGATTCTAACTAACTAAATGGTGGGTCATGTAGGGGATTCTAACTAACTAAATGGTGGGTCATGTAGGGGATTCTAACTAACTAAATGGTGGGTCATGTAGGGGATTCTAACTAACTAAATGGCGGGTCATGTAGGGGATTCTAACTAACTAAATGGTGGGTCATGTAGGGGATTCTAACTAACTAAATGGTGGTTCATGTAGGGGATTCTAACCAACTAAATGGTGGGTCATGTAGGTGATTCTAACTAACTAAATGGTGGTTCATGTAGGTGATTCTAACTAACTAAATGGTGGGTCATGTAGGGGATTCTAACTAACTAAATGGTGGGTCATGTAGGGGATTCTAACTAACTAAATGGTGGGTCATGTAGGTGATTCTAACTAACTAAATGGTGGTTCATGTAGGTGATTCTAACTAACTAAATGGTGGGTCATGTAGGTGATTCTAACTAACTAAATGGCGGGTCATGTGGGGGATTCTAACTAACTAAATGGTGGGTCATGTAGGTGATTCTAACTAACTAAATGGTGGTTCATGTAGGTGATTCTAACTAACTAAATGGTGGGTCATGTAGGGGATTCTAACTAACTAAATGGTGGGTCATGTAGGGGATTCTAACTAACTAAATGGTGGGTCATGTAGGTGATTCTAACTAACTAAATGGTGGTTCATGTAGGTGATTCTAACTAACTAAATGGTGGGTCATGTAGGTGATTCTAACTAACTAAATGGTGGGTCATGTAGGGGATTCTAACTAACTAAATGGTGGGTCATGTAGGGGATTCTAACTAACTAAATGGTGGGTCATGTAGGGGATTCTAACTAACTAAATGGTGGCTCATGTAGGGTATTCTAACTAACTAAATGGTGGGTCATGTAGGTGATTCTAACTAACTAAATGGTGGTTCATGTAGGTGATTCTAACTAACTAAATGGTGGGTCATGTAGGTGATTCTAACTAACTAAATGGTGGGTCATGTAGGTGATTCTAACTAACTAAATGGTGGGTCATGTAGGGGATTCTAACTAACTAAATGGTGGTTCATGTAGGGGATTCTAACTAACTAAATGGTGGTTCATGTAGGGGATTCTAACCAACTAAATGGTGGGTCATGTAGGTGATTCTAACTAACTAAATGGTGGTTCATGTAGGTGATTCTAACTAACTAAATGGTGGGTCATGTAGGGGATTCTAACTAACTAAATGGTGGGTCATGTAGGGGATTCTAACTAACTAAATGGTGGGTCATGTAGGGGATTCTAACTAACTAAATGGTGGGTCATGTAGGGGATTCTAACTAACTAAATGGTGGGTCATGTAGGGGATTCTAACTAACTAAATGGTGGGTCATGTAGGTGATTCTAACTAACTAAATGGTGGTTCATGTAGGTGATTCTAACTAACTAAATGGTGGGTCATGTAGGTGATTCTAACTAACTAAATGGTGGGTCATGTAGGGGATTCTAACTAACTAAATGGTGGTTCATGTAGGTGATTCTAACTAACTAAATGGTGGGTCATGTAGGGGATTCTAACTAACTAAATGGTGGGTCATGTAGGGGATTCTAACTAACTAAATGGTGGGTCATGTAGGGGATTCTAACTAACTAAATGGTGGGTCATGTAGGGGATTCTAACTAACTAAATGGTGGGTCATGTAGGGGATTCTAACTAACTAAATGGTGGGTCATGTAGGTGATTCTAACTAACTAAATGGTGGTTCATGTAGGTGATTCTAACTAACTAAATGGTGGGTCATGTAGGTGATTCTAACTAACTAAATGGTGGGTCATGTAGGGGATTCTAACTAACTAAATGGTGGGTCATGTAGGGGATTCTAACTAACTAAATGGTGGGTCATGTAGGGGATTCTAACTAACTAAATGGCGGGTCATGTAGGGGATTCTAACTAACTAAATGGTGGGTCATGTAGGGGATTCTAACTAACTAAATGGTGGGTCATGTAGGGGATTCTAACTAACTAAATGGCGGGTCATGTAGGGGATTCTAACTAACTAAATGGTGGGTCATGTAGGGGATTCTAACTAACTAAATGGCGGGTCATGTAGGGGATTCTAACTAACTAAATGGTGGGTCATGTAGGGGATTCTAACTAACTAAATGGTGGGTCATGGTGGGGATTCTAACTAACTAAATGGCGGGTCATGTAGGGGATTCTAACTAACTAAATGGTGGGTCATGTAGGGGATTCTAACTAACTAAATGGTGGGTCATGTAGGGGATTCTAACTAACTAAATGGCGGGTCATGTAGGGGATTCTAACTAACTAAATGGCGGGTCATGTAGGGGATTCTAACTAACTAAATGGTGGGTCATGTAGGGGATTCTAACTAACTAAATGGTGGGTCATGTAGGGGATTCTAACTAACTAAATGGTGGGTCATGTAGGGGATTCTAACTAACTAAATGGTGGGTCATGTAGGGGATTCTAACTAACTAAATGGTGGGTCATGTAGGGGATTCTAACTAAGTAAATGGTGGGTCATGTAGGGGATTCTAACTAACTAAATGGTGGGTCATGTAGGGGATTCTAACTAACTAAATGGCGGGTGATGTGGGGGATTCTAACTAACTAAATGGTGGGTCATGTAGGGGATTCTAACTAACTAAATGGCGGGTCATGTAGGGGATTCTAACTAACTAAATGGTGGGTCATGTAGGGGATTCTAACTAAGTAAATGGTGGGTCATGTAGGGGATTCTAACTAACTAAATGGCGGGTCATGTAGGGGATTCTAACTAACTAAATGGTGGGTCATGTAGGGGATTCTAACTAAGTAAATGGTGGGTCATGTAGGGGATTCTAACTAACTAAATGGTGGGTCATGTAGGGGATTCTAACTAACTAAATGGTGGGTCATGTAGGGGATTCTAACTAACTAAATGGCGGGTCATGTGGGGGATTCTAACTAACTAAATGGTGGGTCATGTAGGGGATTCTAACTAACTAAATGGTGGGTCATGTAGGGGATTCTAACTAAGTAAATGGTGGGTCATGTAGGGGATTCTAACTAAGTAAATGGTGGGTCATGTAGGGGATTCTAACTAACTAAATGGTGGGTCATGTAGGGGATTCTAACTAACTAAATGGTGGGTCATGTAGGGGATTCTAACTAACTAAATGGTGGGTCATGTAGGGGATTCTAACTAACTAAATGGTGGTTCATGTAGGGGATTCTAACTAACTAAATGGTGGGTCATGTAGGGGATTCTAACTAACTAAATGGTGGGTCATGTAGGGGATTCTAACTAACTAAATGGTGGGTCATGTAGGTGATTCTAACTAACTAAATGGTGGGTCATGTAGGGGATTCTAACTAAGTAAATGGTGGGTCATGTAGGGGATTCTAACTAACTAAATGGTGGGTCATGTAGGGGATTCTAACCAACTAAATGGTGGGTCATGTAGGGGATTCTAACTAACTAAATGGTGGGTCATGTAGGGGATTCTAACTAACTAAATGGCGGGTCATGTAGGGGATTCTAACTAACTAAATGGTGGGTCATGTAGGGGATTCTAACTAACTAAATGGTGGTTCATGTAGGGGATTCTAACTAACTAAATGGTGGGTCATGTAGGGGATTCTAACTAACTAAATGGTGGGTCATGTAGGGGATTCTAACTAACTAAATGGTGGGTCATGTAGGGGATTCTAACTAACTAAATGGTGGGTCATGTAGGGGATTCTAACTAACTAAATGGTGGGTCATGTAGGTGATTCTAACTAACTAAATGGTGGGTCATGTAGGGGATTCTAACTAACTAAATGGTGGGTCATGTAGGGGATTCTAACTAACTAAATGGTGGGTCATGTAGGGGATTCTAACTAACTAAATGGCGGGTCATGTAGGGGATTCTAACTAACTAAATGGTGGGTCATGTAGGGGATTCTAACTAACTAAATGGTGGTTCATGTAGGGGATTCTAACCAACTAAATGGTGGGTCATGTAGGTGATTCTAACTAACTAAATGGTGGTTCATGTAGGTGATTCTAACTAACTAAATGGTGGGTCATGTAGGGGATTCTAACTAACTAAATGGTGGGTCATGTAGGGGATTCTAACTAACTAAATGGTGGGTCATGTAGGTGATTCTAACTAACTAAATGGTGGTTCATGTAGGTGATTCTAACTAACTAAATGGTGGGTCATGTAGGTGATTCTAACTAACTAAATGGCGGGTCATGTGGGGGATTCTAACTAACTAAATGGTGGGTCATGTAGGTGATTCTAACTAACTAAATGGTGGTTCATGTAGGTGATTCTAACTAACTAAATGGTGGGTCATGTAGGGGATTCTAACTAACTAAATGGTGGGTCATGTAGGGGATTCTAACTAACTAAATGGTGGGTCATGTAGGTGATTCTAACTAACTAAATGGTGGTTCATGTAGGTGATTCTAACTAACTAAATGGTGGGTCATGTAGGTGATTCTAACTAACTAAATGGTGGGTCATGTAGGGGATTCTAACTAACTAAATGGTGGGTCATGTAGGGGATTCTAACTAACTAAATGGTGGGTCATGTAGGGGATTCTAACTAACTAAATGGTGGCTCATGTGGGGTATTCTAACTAACTAAATGGTGGGTCATGTAGGTGATTCTAACTAACTAAATGGTGGTTCATGTAGGTGATTCTAACTAACTAAATGGTGGGTCATGTAGGTGATTCTAACTAACTAAATGGTGGGTCATGTAGGTGATTCTAACTAACTAAATGGTGGGTCATGTAGGGGATTCTAACTAACTAAATGGTGGTTCATGTAGGGGATTCTAACTAACTAAATGGTGGTTCATGTAGGGGATTCTAACCAACTAAATGGTGGGTCATGTAGGTGATTCTAACTAACTAAATGGTGGTTCATGTAGGTGATTCTAACTAACTAAATGGTGGGTCATGTAGGGGATTCTAACTAACTAAATGGTGGGTCATGTAGGGGATTCTAACTAACTAAATGGTGGGTCATGTAGGGGATTCTAACTAACTAAATGGTGGGTCATGTAGGGGATTCTAACTAACTAAATGGTGGGTCATGTAGGGGATTCTAACTAACTAAATGGTGGGTCATGTAGGTGATTCTAACTAACTAAATGGTGGTTCATGTAGGTGATTCTAACTAACTAAATGGTGGGTCATGTAGGTGATTCTAACTAACTAAATGGTGGGTCATGTAGGGGATTCTAACTAACTAAATGGTGGGTCATGTAGGTGATTCTAACTAACTAAATGGTGGGTCATGTAGGGGATTCTAACTAACTAAATGGTGGGTCATGTAGGGGATTCTAACTAACTAAATGGTGGGTCATGTAGGGGATTCTAACTAACTAAATGGTGGGTCATGTAGGGGATTCTAACTAACTAAATGGTGGGAAATGTAGGGGATTCTATCTAACTAAATGGTGGGTCATGTAGGGGATTCTAACTAACTAAATGGTGGGTCATGTAGGGGATTCTAACTAACTAAATGGTGGGTCATGTAGGTGATTCTAACTAACTAAATGGTGGGTCATGTAGGGGATTCTAACTAACTAAATGGTGGGTCATGTAGGGGATTCTAACTAACTAAATGGTGGGTCATGTAGGGGATTCTAACTAACTAAATGGTGGGTCATGTAGGGGATTCTAACTAACTAAATGGTGGGTCATGTAGGGGATTCTAACTAACTAAATGGTGGGTCATGTAGGGGATTCTAACTAACTAAATGGCGGGTCATGTAGGGGATTCTAACTAACTAAATGGTGGGTCATGTAGGGGATTCTAACTAACTAAATGGTGGGTCATGTAGGGGATTCTAACTAACTAAATGGTGGGTCATGTAGGGGATTCTAACTAACTAAATGGTGGGTCATGTAGGGGATTCTAACTAACTAAATGGTGGGTCATGTAGGGGATTCTAACTAACTAAATGGTGGGTCATGTAGGGGATTCTAACTAAGTAAATGGTGGGTCATGTAGGGGATTCTAACTAACTAAATGGTGGGTCATGTAGGGGATTCTAACTAACTAAATGGTGGGTCATGTAGGGGATTCTAACTAACTAAATGGCGGGTCATGTGGGGGATTCTAACTAACTAAATGGTGGGTCATGTAGGGGATTCTAACTAACTAAATGGTGGGTCATGTAGGGGATTCTAACTAAGTAAATGGTGGGTCATGTAGGGGATTCTAACTAAGTAAATGGTGGGTCATGTAGGGGATTCTAACTAACTAAATGGTGGGTCATGTAGGGGATTCTAACTAACTAAATGGTGGGTCATGTAGGGGATTCTAACTAACTAAATGGTGGGTCATGTAGGGGATTCTAACTAACTAAATGGTGGTTCATGTAGGGGATTCTAACTAACTAAATGGTGGGTCATGTAGGGGATTCTAACTAACTAAATGGTGGGTCATGTAGGGGATTCTAACTAACTAAATGGTGGGTCATGTAGGTGATTCTAACTAACTAAATGGTGGGTCATGTAGGGGATTCTAACTAAGTAAATGGTGGGTCATGTAGGGGATTCTAACTAACTAAATGGTGGGTCATGTAGGGGATTCTAACCAACTAAATGGTGGGTCATGTAGGGGATTCTAACTAACTAAATGGTGGGTCATGTAGGGGATTCTAACTAACTAAATGGCGGGTCATGTAGGGGATTCTAACTAACTAAATGGTGGGTCATGTAGGGGATTCTAACTAACTAAATGGTGGTTCATGTAGGGGATTCTAACTAACTAAATGGTGGGTCATGTAGGGGATTCTAACTAACTAAATGGTGGGTCATGTAGGGGATTCTAACTAACTAAATGGTGGGTCATGTAGGGGATTCTAACTAACTAAATGGTGGGTCATGTAGGGGATTCTAACTAACTAAATGGTGGGTCATGTAGGTGATTCTAACTAACTAAATGGTGGGTCATGTAGGGGATTCTAACTAACTAAATGGTGGGTCATGTAGGGGATTCTAACTAACTAAATGGTGGGTCATGTAGGGGATTCTAACTAACTAAATGGCGGGTCATGTAGGGGATTCTAACTAACTAAATGGTGGGTCATGTAGGGGATTCTAACTAACTAAATGGTGGTTCATGTAGGGGATTCTAACCAACTAAATGGTGGGTCATGTAGGTGATTCTAACTAACTAAATGGTGGTTCATGTAGGTGATTCTAACTAACTAAATGGTGGGTCATGTAGGGGATTCTAACTAACTAAATGGTGGGTCATGTAGGGGATTCTAACTAACTAAATGGTGGGTCATGTAGGTGATTCTAACTAACTAAATGGTGGTTCATGTAGGTGATTCTAACTAACTAAATGGTGGGTCATGTAGGTGATTCTAACTAACTAAATGGCGGGTCATGTGGGGGATTCTAACTAACTAAATGGTGGGTCATGTAGGTGATTCTAACTAACTAAATGGTGGTTCATGTAGGTGATTCTAACTAACTAAATGGTGGGTCATGTAGGGGATTCTAACTAACTAAATGGTGGGTCATGTAGGGGATTCTAACTAACTAAATGGTGGGTCATGTAGGTGATTCTAACTAACTAAATGGTGGTTCATGTAGGTGATTCTAACTAACTAAATGGTGGGTCATGTAGGTGATTCTAACTAACTAAATGGTGGGTCATGTAGGGGATTCTAACTAACTAAATGGTGGGTCATGTAGGGGATTCTAACTAACTAAATGGTGGGTCATGTAGGGGATTCTAACTAACTAAATGGTGGCTCATGTAGGGTATTCTAACTAACTAAATGGTGGGTCATGTAGGTGATTCTAACTAACTAAATGGTGGTTCATGTAGGTGATTCTAACTAACTAAATGGTGGGTCATGTAGGTGATTCTAACTAACTAAATGGTGGGTCATGTAGGTGATTCTAACTAACTAAATGGTGGGTCATGTAGGGGATTCTAACTAACTAAATGGTGGTTCATGTAGGGGATTCTAACTAACTAAATGGTGGTTCATGTAGGGGATTCTAACCAACTAAATGGTGGGTCATGTAGGTGATTCTAACTAACTAAATGGTGGTTCATGTAGGTGATTCTAACTAACTAAATGGTGGGTCATGTAGGGGATTCTAACTAACTAAATGGTGGGTCATGTAGGGGATTCTAACTAACTAAATGGTGGGTCATGTAGGGGATTCTAACTAACTAAATGGTGGGTCATGTAGGGGATTCTAACTAACTAAATGGTGGGTCATGTAGGGGATTCTAACTAACTAAATGGTGGGTCATGTAGGTGATTCTAACTAACTAAATGGTGGTTCATGTAGGTGATTCTAACTAACTAAATGGTGGGTCATGTAGGTGATTCTAACTAACTAAATGGTGGGTCATGTAGGGGATTCTAACTAACTAAATGGTGGGTCATGTAGGTGATTCTAACTAACTAAATGGTGGGTCATGTAGGGGATTCTAACTAACTAAATGGTGGGTCATGTAGGGGATTCTAACTAACTAAATGGTGGGTCATGTAGGGGATTCTAACTAACTAAATGGTGGGTCATGTAGGGGATTCTAACTAACTAAATGGTGGGAAATGTAGGGGATTCTATCTAACTAAATGGTGGGTCATGTAGGGGATTCTAACTAACTAAATGGTGGGTCATGTAGGGGATTCTAACTAACTAAATGGTGGGTCATGTAGGTGATTCTAACTAACTAAATGGTGGGTCATGTAGGGGATTCTAACTAACTAAATGGTGGGTCATGTAGGGGATTCTAACTAACTAAATGGTGGGTCATGTAGGGGATTCTAACTAACTAAATGGTGGGTCATGTAGGGGATTCTAACTAACTAAATGGTGGGTCATGTAGGGGATTCTAACTAACTAAATGGTGGGTCATGTAGGGGATTCTAACTAACTAAATGGTGGGTCATGTAGGGGATTCTAACTAACTAAATGGTGGGTCATGTAGGGGATTCTAACTAACTAAATGGTGGGTCATGTAGGGGATTCTAACTAACTAAATGGTGGGTCATGTAGGGGATTCTAACTAACTAAATGGTGGGTCATGTAGGGGATTCTAACTAACTAAATGGTGGGTCATGTAGGGGATTCTAACTAACTAAATGGTGGGTCATGTAGGGGATTCTAACTAACTAAATGGTGGGTCATGTAGGGGATTCTAACTAACTAAATGGTGGGTCATGTAGGGGATTCTAACTAACTAAATGGTGGGTCATGTAGGGGATTCTAACTAACTAAATGGTGGGTCATGTAGGGGATTCTAACTAACTAAATGGTGGGTCATGTAGGGGATTCTAACTAACTAAATGGTGGGTCATGTAGGGGATTCTAACTAACTAAATGGTGGGTCATGTAGGGGATTCTAACTAACTAAATGGTGGGTCATGTAGGGGATTCTAACTAACTAAATGGTGGGTCATGTAGGGGATTCTAACTAACTAAATGGTGGGTCATGTAGGGGATTCTAACTAACTAAATGGTGGGTCATGTAGGGGATTCTAACTAACTAAATGGTGGGTCATGTAGGGGATTCTAACTAACTAAATGGTGGGTCATGTAGGGGATTCTAACTAACTAAATGGTGGGTCATGTAGGGGATTCTAACTAACTAAATGGTGGGTCATGTAGGGGATTCTAACTAACTAAATGGTGGGTCATGTAGGGGATTCTAACTAACTAAATGGTGGGTCATGTAGGGGATTCTAACTAACTAAATGGTGGGTCATGTAGGGGATTCTAACTAACTAAATGGTGGGTCATGTAGGGGATTCTAACTAACTAAATGGTGGGTCATGTAGGGGATTCTAACTAACTAAATGGTGGGTCATGTAGGGGATTCTAACTAACTAAATGGTGGGTCATGTAGGGGATTCTAACTAACTAAATGGTGGGTCATGTAGGGGATTCTAACTAACTAAATGGTGGGTCATGTAGGGGATTCTAACTAACTAAATGGTGGGTCATGTAGGGGATTCTAACTAACTAAATGGTGGGTCATGTAGGGGATTCTAACTAACTAAATGGTGGGTCATGTAGGGGATTCTAACTAACTAAATGGTGGGTCATGTAGGGGATTCTAACTAACTAAATGGTGGGTCATGTAGGGGATTCTAACTAACTAAATGGTGGGTCATGTAGGGGATTCTAACTAACTAAATGGTGGGTCATGTAGGGGATTCTAACTAACTAAATGGTGGGTCATGTAGGGGATTCTAACTAACTAAATGGTGGGTCATGTAGGGGATTCTAACTAACTAAATGGTGGGTCATGTAGGGGATTCTAACTAACTAAATGGTGGGTCATGTAGGGGATTCTAACTAACTAAATGGTGGGTCATGTAGGGGATTCTAACTAACTAAATGGTGGGTCATGTAGGGGATTCTAACTAACTAAATGGTGGGTCATGTAGGGGATTCTAACTAACTAAATGGTGGGTCATGTAGGGGATTCTAACTAACTAAATGGTGGGTCATGTAGGGGATTCTAACTAACTAAATGGTGGGTCATGTAGGGGATTCTAACTAACTAAATGGTGGGTCATGTAGGGGATTCTAACTAACTAAATGGTGGGTCATGTAGGGGATTCTAACTAACTAAATGGTGGGTCATGTAGGGGATTCTAACTAACTAAATGGTGGGTCATGTAGGGGATTCTAACTAACTAAATGGTGGGTCATGTAGGGGATTCTAACTAACTAAATGGTGGGTCATGTAGGGGATTCTAACTAACTAAATGGTGGGTCATGTAGGGGATTCTAACTAACTAAATGGTGGGTCATGTAGGGGATTCTAACTAACTAAATGGTGGGTCATGTAGGGGATTCTAACTAACTAAATGGTGGGTCATGTAGGGGATTCTAACTAACTAAATGGTGGGTCATGTAGGGGATTCTAACTAACTAAATGGTGGGTCATGTAGGGGATTCTAACTAACTAAATGGTGGGTCATGTAGGGGATTCTAACTAACTAAATGGTGGGTCATGTAGGGGATTCTAACTAACTAAATGGTGGGTCATGTAGGGGATTCTAACTAACTAAATGGTGGGTCATGTAGGGGATTCTAACTAACTAAATGGTGGGTCATGTAGGGGATTCTAACTAACTAAATGGTGGGTCATGTAGGGGATTCTAACTAACTAAATGGTGGGTCATGTAGGGGATTCTAACTAACTAAATGGTGGGTCATGTAGGGGATTCTAACTAACTAAATGGTGGGTCATGTAGGGGATTCTAACTAACTAAATGGTGGGTCATGTAGGGGATTCTAACTAACTAAATGGTGGGTCATGTAGGGGATTCTAACTAACTAAATGGTGGGTCATGTAGGGGATTCTAACTAACTAAATGGTGGGTCATGTAGGGGATTCTAACTAACTAAATGGTGGGTCATGTAGGGGATTCTAACTAACTAAATGGTGGGTCATGTAGGGGATTCTAACTAACTAAATGGTGGGTCATGTAGGGGATTCTAACTAACTAAATGGTGGGTCATGTAGGGGATTCTAACTAACTAAATGGTGGGTCATGTAGGGGATTCTAACTAACTAAATGGTGGGTCATGTAGGGGATTCTAACTAACTAAATGGTGGGTCATGTAGGGGATTCTAACTAACTAAATGGTGGGTCATGTAGGGGATTCTAACTAACTAAATGGTGGGTCATGTAGGGGATTCTAACTAACTAAATGGTGGGTCATGTAGGGGATTCTAACTAACTAAATGGTGGGTCATGTAGGGGATTCTAACTAACTAAATGGTGGGTCATGTAGGGGATTCTAACTAACTAAATGGTGGGTCATGTAGGGGATTCTAACTAACTAAATGGTGGGTCATGTAGGGGATTCTAACTAACTAAATGGTGGGTCATGTAGGGGATTCTAACTAACTAAATGGTGGGTCATGTAGGGGATTCTAACTAACTAAATGGTGGGTCATGTAGGGGATTCTAACTAACTAAATGGTGGGTCATGTAGGGGATTCTAACTAACTAAATGGTGGGTCATGTAGGGGATTCTAACTAACTAAATGGTGGGTCATGTAGGGGATTCTAACTAACTAAATGGTGGGTCATGTAGGGGATTCTAACTAACTAAATGGTGGGTCATGTAGGGGATTCTAACTAACTAAATGGTGGGTCATGTAGGGGATTCTAACTAACTAAATGGTGGGTCATGTAGGGGATTCTAACTAACTAAATGGTGGGTCATGTAGGGGATTCTAACTAACTAAATGGTGGGTCATGTAGGGGATTCTAACTAACTAAATGGTGGGTCATGTAGGGGATTCTAACTAACTAAATGGTGGGTCATGTAGGGGATTCTAACTAACTAAATGGTGGGTCATGTAGGGGATTCTAACTAACTAAATGGTGGGTCATGTAGGGGATTCTAACTAACTAAATGGTGGGTCATGTAGGGGATTCTAACTAACTAAATGGTGGGTCATGTAGGGGATTCTAACTAACTAAATGGTGGGTCATGTAGGGGATTCTAACTAACTAAATGGTGGGTCATGTAGGGGATTCTAACTAACTAAATGGTGGGTCATGTAGGGGATTCTAACTAACTAAATGGTGGGTCATGTAGGGGATTCTAACTAACTAAATGGTGGGTCATGTAGGGGATTCTAACTAACTAAATGGTGGGTCATGTAGGGGATTCTAACTAACTAAATGGTGGGTCATGTAGGGGATTCTAACTAACTAAATGGTGGGTCATGTAGGGGATTCTAACTAACTAAATGGTGGGTCATGTAGGGGATTCTAACTAACTAAATGGTGGGTCATGTAGGGGATTCTAACTAACTAAATGGTGGGTCATGTAGGGGATTCTAACTAACTAAATGGTGGGTCATGTAGGGGATTCTAACTAACTAAATGGTGGGTCATGTAGGGGATTCTAACTAACTAAATGGTGGGTCATGTAGGGGATTCTAACTAACTAAATGGTGGGTCATGTAGGGGATTCTAACTAACTAAATGGTGGGTCATGTAGGGGATTCTAACTAACTAAATGGTGGGTCATGTAGGGGATTCTAACTAACTAAATGGTGGGTCATGTAGGGGATTCTAACTAACTAAATGGTGGGTCATGTAGGGGATTCTAACTAACTAAATGGTGGGTCATGTAGGGGATTCTAACTAACTAAATGGTGGGTCATGTAGGGGATTCTAACTAACTAAATGGTGGGTCATGTAGGGGATTCTAACTAACTAAATGGTGGGTCATGTAGGGGATTCTAACTAACTAAATGGTGGGTCATGTAGGGGATTCTAACTAACTAAATGGTGGGTCATGTAGGGGATTCTAACTAACTAAATGGTGGGTCATGTAGGGGATTCTAACTAACTAAATGGTGGGTCATGTAGGGGATTCTAACTAACTAAATGGTGGGTCATGTAGGGGATTCTAACTAACTAAATGGTGGGTCATGTAGGGGATTCTAACTAACTAAATGGTGGGTCATGTAGGGGATTCTAACTAACTAAATGGTGGGTCATGTAGGGGATTCTAACTAACTAAATGGTGGGTCATGTAGGGGATTCTAACTAACTAAATGGTGGGTCATGTAGGGGATTCTAACTAACTAAATGGTGGGTCATGTAGGGGATTCTAACTAACTAAATGGTGGGTCATGTAGGGGATTCTAACTAACTAAATGGTGGGTCATGTAGGGGATTCTAACTAACTAAATGGTGGGTCATGTAGGGGATTCTAACTAACTAAATGGTGGGTCATGTAGGGGATTCTAACTAACTAAATGGTGGGTCATGTAGGGGATTCTAACTAACTAAATGGTGGGTCATGTAGGGGATTCTAACTAACTAAATGGTGGGTCATGTAGGGGATTCTAACTAACTAAATGGTGGGTCATGTAGGGGATTCTAACTAACTAAATGGTGGGTCATGTAGGGGATTCTAACTAACTAAATGGTGGGTCATGTAGGGGATTCTAACTAACTAAATGGTGGGTCATGTAGGGGATTCTAACTAACTAAATGGTGGGTCATGTAGGGGATTCTAACTAACTAAATGGTGGGTCATGTAGGGGATTCTAACTAACTAAATGGTGGGTCATGTAGGGGATTCTAACTAACTAAATGGTGGGTCATGTAGGGGATTCTAACTAACTAAATGGTGGGTCATGTAGGGGATTCTAACTAACTAAATGGTGGGTCATGTAGGGGATTCTAACTAACTAAATGGTGGGTCATGTAGGGGATTCTAACTAACTAAATGGTGGGTCATGTAGGGGATTCTAACTAACTAAATGGTGGGTCATGTAGGGGATTCTAACTAACTAAATGGTGGGTCATGTAGGGGATTCTAACTAACTAAATGGTGGGTCATGTAGGGGATTCTAACTAACTAAATGGTGGGTCATGTAGGGGATTCTAACTAACTAAATGGTGGGTCATGTAGGGGATTCTAACTAACTAAATGGTGGGTCATGTAGGGGATTCTAACTAACTAAATGGTGGGTCATGTAGGGGATTCTAACTAACTAAATGGTGGGTCATGTAGGGGATTCTAACTAACTAAATGGTGGGTCATGTAGGGGATTCTAACTAACTAAATGGTGGGTCATGTAGGGGATTCTAACTAACTAAATGGTGGGTCATGTAGGGGATTCTAACTAACTAAATGGTGGGTCATGTAGGGGATTCTAACTAACTAAATGGTGGGTCATGTAGGGGATTCTAACAAACTAAATGGTGGGTCATGTAGGGGATTCTAACTAACTAAATGGTGGGTCATGTAGGGGATTCTAACTAACTAAATGGCGGGTCATGTAGGGGATTCTAACTAACTAAATGGTGGGTCATGTAGGGGATTCTAACTAACTAAATGGTGGGTCATGTAGGGGATTCTAACTAACTAAATGGTGGGTCATGTAGGGGATTCTAACTAACTAAATGGTGGGTCATGTAGGGGATTCTAACTAACTAAATGGTGGGTCATGTAGGGGATTCTAACTAACTAAATGGTGGGTCATGTAGGGGATTCTAACTAACTAAATGGTGGGTCATGTAGGGGATTCTAACTAACTAAATGGTGGGTCATGTAGGGGATTCTAACTAACTAAATGGTGGGTCATGTAGGGGATTCTAACTAACTAAATGGTGGGTCATGTAGGGGATTCTAACTAACTAAATGGCGGGTCATGTAGGGGATTCTAACTAACTAAATGGTGGGTCATGTAGGGGATTCTAACTAACTAAATGGTGGGTCATGTAGGGGATTCTAACTAACTAAATGGTGGGTCATGTAGGGGATTCTAACTAACTAAATGGTGGGTCATGTAGGGGATTCTAACTAACTAAATGGTGGGTCATGTAGGGGATTCTAACTAACTAAATGGTGGGTCATGTAGGGGATTCTAACTAACTAAATGGTGGGTCATGTAGGGGATTCTAACTAACTAAATGGTGGGTCATGTAGGGGATTCTAACTAACTAAATGGTGGGTCATGTAGGGGATTCTAACTAACTAAACGCTGCGAGTACTTATCACGCACATGTAGTAGGTTAACTTAATTATTATAGTTTTTGTGAAGTTCCAAATAGCAATTGTACAAACAAGGCAGAGGTGCGCCTTGGCTGTTCTCTTCAAAGCATTCGAACGCCGAAACGAAAACTACCCTGACTCATGCGGGGGTCGAACCCACGACTTCAATGCAACCGATTTAACCTCTACAACAAACTAGGTGACCACTACTACAACCACTATAATACGAAGTTGTATTATTTACTTCCTACTCAGGGCGATATGGCGAGGATGTTCTTTAATCGTTTCGGGATATTATTCTTCTACGCGTCGTTGGCAATCTATCTCTACGGAGATCTCAGCATCTACGCCGTAGCCATTCCGAAGAGTATGAGAGATGTTGCCTGGTTAGTTACCAGTAAGTTGCCTGGTTAGTTACCAGTAAGTTTGTGTTTTCAGTGGCTACAGTAACTTTAATGACAACTAGGGATATCCCGGAATTCCGTTTCGGCTGGAAATCCGGCGGTTTTTGCTAGCTTCCGGTTCCGGCCGGAATTGCCGGAATGGGGTCAATTCCGGCCGGAATTTCACCGGAATTACCAGTTTTCTTAACTTGTTTACTTAATTAATAGTTACAATTAGTTTGTGAAATTATTATCTCACATTATGTAATACTGTGACAATATTATAATAGGTAATGTCCAACGTAACATATCGTATTACCCCTAAAGCTGTAGCTTATTTATAAAGGGGTCCTTTATGATACTATGTTACTTAATTAGCGTTAGGTGTTGCCTACAGTAGTTTTATTTCTACAGAAAATATATTTCTTACCATAAATATATTTATTACCAGCAAATAGTAACTTGTAATATTGACTCTCGTTTATTGATTTGGTCAGAATTACATGTCACTGTAACCTGCTCATTTCCATTAACGACACCAGGATGCACCAAATCAATTAATAATACATTTTTGTTTAACGTTGGTTTTTAGGTATGAGCCCAAAAACTTAACTTTGGGTTTTCGTGTTGTCCCATTCTGGCACTCATCTCCAGTAATTTTAGCGCGAA